>JADPWL010001893.1:0-11959 GCA_019059595.1 Marasmia exigua | reverse complement strand
GTGCGGAAGGAGGCCGTCAGGTCCTCCTTAGGCCGATGGGATGAGGCACCTCGTCCTCACCCGCACGGCCGCAGAACGCCGACGCGCTTCGACGGTCATGACGGTGGCGGGAGCGTTCCCACGGGCGTGGTCTCCTTCCGGATGTGCAGGTAATGACCGGGCATGGCTGCTCGGTTATTACCGCCACAAAATGGCAGGAGGCAGGAGACGCCTTCAGTGCCACACGTGCGGCGACCCTGTGGACACGGCGCAGCACACCTTGCGGATTGTGTGTGCGCCGTGGGCACAGGCTCGCCATGCATTGGTGGCAAAGGTCGGCCAGGACCTCTCACTCTCCAATATAGCGAGAGCTATATTGGCGAGTGAGGATGCCTGGAAGGCCTTTTGCTGCTTATTGCGAGCACGTGATGGCGGCGAAGGAGGCGGCGGAGCGCGAGCGAGAGGCCTGACCCTCTCGCTCCCGCTATCCGCAAGGCACGTAGAGGGAGGAGACGACGCGAATACTTGCGTCTCCTTCCCCTGCGAGGAGCAGGTCCGCTGGTGCGAGGGGCTGTAACCCCCCACCTGCATTGCACGGACCTCCTCCTACGCCTGGTGGGGACGGCACAGCTCTCTCGGCTGTCCCCACTCCCTCCCCCGACCCCGGGGGAGGAAGCGCCGTGCCCGCCGTGTAGGCGGGCTTCCGTCCGGGAGGGTCGTGGTGCCAGGTTCGTACCTCACCCCACGACCTCTCCCACTATGGACGATGAGGGAGAGCCCCAGGAGTTTTAGTCGGTATACCCCCGCCTTCTGCGGGGGGGAGTCCGACATAACCCATCCGTTTACAGACGGATGGGTATGCGTAACGCATTTCTCCTGGGTGACCAAAAAAAAAAAAAAAAAAAAAAAAAAAAAAAAAAAAAGGTTAGGTTAGGTTATGTTAGGTCTAGGTATAGGTTAGGTTAGGTTAGGTTAGTTAGGTAGGTTAGGTTAGGTTAGGTTAGGTTAGGTTAGGTTAGGTTAGGTTAGGTTAGGTTAGGTTAGGTTAGGTTAGGTTAGGTTAGGTTAGGTTAGGTTAGGTTAGGTTAGGTTAGTTAGGTTAGGTTAGGTTAGGTTAGGTTAGGTTAGGTTAGGTTAGGTTAGGTTAGGTTAGGTTAGGTTAGGTTAGGTTAGTTAGTTAGGTTAGGTTAGGTTAGGTTAGGTTAGGTTAGGTTAGGTTAGGTTAGGTTAGGTTAGGTTAGGTTAGGTTAGGTTAGGTTAGGTTAGGTTAGGTTAGGTTAGGTTAGGTTAGGTTAGGTTAGGTTTTTTTTTTTTTTTTTTTTTTTTTTTTTTTTTTTATGCCCTCTTGTTAAGGAGGGCGCTGGGGTTCCCCGGACGTGGTGATCCAGGCCATTTTTTACTAGGGTTTTTAATATCAGAGTGCCAAAGCACTAGTGCACGATTTTTGTGGGAGTAAGGGTATTTTCGTGGATTAGGGTCAATTTAGGGAGATTAGCAGTAGGTCTCATCTCTTATTCGACCCATCATTGCCTTGATGAGAGGGCAGTGCTCCTTATCAGTAGCGCAGTGTTTTATGGGGAGCAAGGGCGCGCCACTATTCTCTCGCTGCTTATCCAAGTTATAGTTGCGACATGTGATACAAATTGGGTCAGTTTTCAGTTGTGGGTCATGGTTGGGGTTTTTTGGGTTGTGGGGGCAGGTAATTTTAGAGTGGCAGCTCAGAGTGCAGTAGGCGCACTTTTGCTCCTCTTGGCATTTGATTTTTCTGTGCCCGTATCTGAGGCAGTTCTGACACTGCACGAAGGGTATGTACGCTTCGGCATGAACCATGGCGTACTGAACTTGAAGTCTCCCTCGTGCAGTGATGGACCTGACTCCTTCCACGGTGGCCTCTACGACCGCGTCGAAGAGTTCCGGATTCCGGTTTGCTTTAAGGAAACAAAGCCGTAGGTCTCTGAGTCCGTTCTGCCTTTCCAAGATCCCTATTAATGTCTCCTTATCGGCGGCGTCATTAGGGATCCCTTTGAGCACAAAGAGTGGCGGCCTCAGCCTCACCGGCTTTGCTTCTACTCCCTGGATTGCGTTAGAGGCCCTTATCAACAGGTCGGCAGCTCTCTGCTCTTTCATCTCCACTTTAAACTTCCCGTTTGTAAGTGGGACAATTTTCGAGGGCGCACCAATGTCGACAAAGTCGATGGAGGTTCTCCACTTTTTAATGAATTCTCGAGAAGGTTGAGTGGGGGATTGGGTAGATGTAATTATAATTTGGGGGGACTTTTTGGGGGGAATGGGTAAGGTTTTAGATTTGGGAGTATTTTGACGTGAATCAAGTGTACCTTTTGTTTGGGGGGATAAGTTGGGGAAAGGTTTAGTTAGGTTTGTCGGAGAACCTCGAGATGTCGATCGGGAGTTTTCCACCGGGGCCGGTTGGTAACGCAGAACTGTTTTGGCGGTGAAAGTCTCGGTTTCGCTATGAAGCGAGCTTCCGAATCCGGATTTCACCGCTGAGTCCCGGGACACGTTTGAGTTGGGAGTTATTGGAGGGGTTTGATATTTGAGGACCGCCAGTTGCTCTCTGATGTCCTGCACCTCTACGCGAACGGCTTCCTGAACCATTTCGCGCAGAGTTTGTGTTCGTATCTCCTTCCTCTCCATGCATTCGCTCCTCACCGACTTGATCTCGGAGCGCAGACTTTGCAGCTCGAGACTCAGGAGAGGGGGCGATGCTGGAAGGGGTGTTGGGGCAATTGGCGGTGTGGCACAATGACTAGCCCCCCTGATGGCCTTTTTTATTTCCTCCAGGGACGCCCGGACCGCCGCTCGGCCTCTTTTAGTCAGTGTCTTCTCTTCCGTGATGGTCGCGCTGATGTTTTGCACGGCGTTTAAGATCACGGACTGCATTGAAGCGAGATCACTGACCTCAGCCGAGGAGCCCGGAGTACCCGGGGAGGGGTCTATTTGCTTCTTCTTCGGTTTTCTAATTGAGGGCGATACAGTCAGTCTTGGAGGGGAAGAAGAATCGCTGAAGTACCTGTCATAGAACTCCGTTCTGCCTCATAATCGTCGTAAGAGGTCATTTTGGCGGGGTGTATGAATTTATCTTGACTTTTGTTTGGGGGGGTTATTTTAAGGATTTGTTAGGTAATTAAGGTGTTTGGGTGATTTTTGGGAGAAAAAGTTAATTTCAAAAAAATTATTTTTAGGGGGGGGGGGGGGGCACTTTGGGGATTTAATGTAGTTTAGGATAATTTTGATGTGTAGGTAGTGAGTGAATTTGGGTAGGTTGTTTCCAAAAATAATTTTTTGGAGGGGGGGGGGGGGGGGGGGGGGGGGAGGTTTTTGAAGTTTTTGGTAGGTTAGGTTCTTATTATAAATGTTAGAGAAGAAAAAATTTTTAGTTAGGTTCGTAAGTTTTAAAGTAAGTTAAGAGGGGGGGGGGGGGGGAGTTCTAGTTGAGGGGGGGTGAAGAGGGAGTCAATACGAAGGCACCAGACTTAAACAGAAAAATTTTGAAAAATATTTACTTGAAAAAATTTTTGGGGGGGGGAAAAGGGGGGTTGGGGGGGTGTAGGGTATATAAGGGAAGAAGGGGGGTTATATTCGATAATTTTTGGAAAAATAATTTTTCAAGTAACACTGAAGATAAATTTTTTAGAAATTTTTTAAGTGTTTCAATTTCTATTTGCCAGAAGTATATTTTACTAAGAAAGTCCACCTAAGCTCCGGAATTTTCCCCATACAAATTTCTAAGTCAAATTTTTGGGGGTTGATATCTATGAGAATTCCGGGACTTAGGGGATGGGGTTTTTGCAGGGGGGGTAGTCCTTGGGAAGGGCTATAAAAACGGTGAAGCAAAATTTTTTGAGAAGCGACTGTATATATTTAATTTTGAATTTTGAAAATTTGGAAAAGTTTACCTAGATTCTTAATAATATATTGTGAAAAATTTTTGAAGTTCAAGTTTTACAAAATAATTTTTTCCTGAAAAACTAAAAATGATAGAACCCTCGAGTTTGGGGTATACGAAGGGGTAAATTATAGGGGATGTTGGGTGATTTTCACAGGAGCGTAGGGTCTTTCTAAGAGATAGAAAAACGAGTTGGTTAGGTTAGGTTAGGTTAGGTTAGGTTAGGTTAGGTTAGGTTAGGTTAGGTTAGGTTAGGTTAGGTTAGGTTAGGTTAGGTTAGGTTAGGTTAGGTAAGTTAAGGTTAGGTTAGGTTAGGTTAGGTTAGGTTAGGTTAGGTTAGGTTAGGTTAGGTTAGGTTAGGTTAGGTTAGGTTAGGTTAGGTTAGTTAGGTTAGGTTAGTTAGGTTAGGTTAGGTTAGGTTAGGTTAGGTTAGGTTAGGTTAGGTTAGGTTAGGTTAGGTTAGGTTAGGTTAGGTTAGGTTAGGTTAGGTTAGGTTAGGTTAGGTTAGGTTAGGTTAGGTAGGTTAGGTTAGGTTAGGTTAGGTTAGGTAGGTTAGGTTAGGTTAGGTAGGTTAGGTTAGGTTAGGTTAGGTTAGGTTAGGTAGGTTAGGTTAGGTTAGGTTAGGTTAGGTTAGGTTAGGTTAGGTTAGGTTAGGTTAGGTTAGGTTAGGTTTAGGTTAGGTTAGGTTAGGTTAGGTTAGGTTAGGTTAGGTTAGGTTAGGTTAGGTTAGGTTAGGTTAGGTTAGGTTAGGTTAGGTTAGTTAGGTTAGGTTAGGTTAGGTTAGGTTAGGTAGGTTAGGTTAGGTAGGTTAGTTAGGTTAGGTTAGGTTAGGTTAGGTTAGGTTAGGTTAGGTTAGGTTAGGTTAGGTTAGGTTAGGTTAGGTTAGGTAGTTAGGTTAGGTTAGGTTAGGTTAGGTTAGGTTAGGTTAGGTTAGGTTAGGTTAGGTTAGGTTAGGTTAGGTTAGGTTAGGTTAGGTTAGGTTAGGTTAGGTTAGGTTAGGTTAGGTTAGGTTAGGTTAGGTTAGGTTAGGTTAGGTTAGGTTAGGTTAGGTTAGGTTAGGTTAGGTTAGGTTAGGTTAGGTTAGGTTAGGTTAGGTTAGGTTAGGTTAGGTTAGGTTAGGTTAGGTTAGGTTAGGTTAGGTTAGGTTAGGTTAGGTTAGGTTAGGTTAGGTTAGGTTAGGTTAGGTTAGGTTAGGTTAGGTTAGGTTAGGTTAGGTTAGGTTAGGTTAGGTTAGGTTAGGTTAGTTAGGTTAGGTTAGGTTAGGTTAGGTTAGGTTAGGTTAGGTTAGGTTAGGTTAGGTTAGGTAGGTTAGGTTAGGTTAGGTTAGGTTAGGTTAGGTTAGGTTAGGTTAGGTTAGGTTAGGTTAGGTTAGGTTAGTTAGGTTAGGTTAGGTTAGGTTAGGTTAGGTTAGGTTAGGTTAGGTAGTTAGGTTAGGTTAGGTTAGGTTAGGTTAGGTTAGGTTAGGTAGGTTAGGTTAGGTTAGGTTAGGTTAGGTTAGGTTAGGTTAGGTTAGGTTAGGTTAGGTTAGGTTAGGTTAGGTTAGGTTAGGTAGTTAGTAGGTTAGGTTAGGTTAGGTTAGGTTAGGTTAGGTTAGGTTAGGTTAGGTTAGTTAGGTTAGGTTAGGTTAGGTTAGGTTAGGTAGTAGGTTAGGTTAGGTTAGGTTAGGTTAGGTTAGGTTAGGTTAGGTTAGGTTAGGTTTAGGTTAGGTTAGGTTAGGTTAGGTTAGGTTAGGTTAGGTTAGGTTAGGTTAGGTTAGGTTAGGTTAGGTTAGGTTAGGTTAGGTTAGGTTAGGTTAGGTAGGTTAGGTAGGTTAGGTTAGGTTAGGTTAGGTTAGGTTAGGTTAGGTTAGGTTAGGTTAGGTTAGGTTAGGTAGGTTAGGTTAGGTTAGGTTAGGTTAGGTTAGGTTAGGTTAGGTTAGGTTAGGTTAGGTTAGGTTAGTTAGGTTAGGTTAGGTTAGGTTAGGTTAGGTTAGGTTAGGTTAGGTTAGGTTAGGTTAGGTTAGGTTAGGTTAGGTTAGGTTAGGTTAGGTTAGGTTAGGTTAGGTTAGGTTAGGTTAGGTTAGGTTAGGTTAGGTTAGGTTTTTTTTTTTTTTTTTTTTTTTTTTTTTTTTTTTTTTTTTTTTTTGCCCTCTTTGTTAAGGAGGGCGCTGGGGTTCCCCGGACGTGGTGATCCAGGACATTTTTTACTAGGGTTTTTACTATCAGAGTGCCAAAGCACTAGTGCGCGATTTTTGTGGGAGTAAGGGTATTTTCGTGGATTAGGGTCAATTTAGGGAGGTTAGCAGTAGGTCTCATCTCTTATTCGACCCATCATTGCCTTGATGAGAGGGCAATGCTCCTTATCGGTAGCGCAGTGTTTTATGGGGAGCAAGGGCGCGCCACTATTCTCTCGCTGCTTATCCAAGTTATAGTTGCGACATGTGATACAAATTGGGTCAGTTTTCAGTTGTGGGTCATGGTTGGGGTTTTTTGGGTTGCGGGGGCAGGTAATTTTAGAGTGGCAGCTCAGAGTGCAGTAGGCGCACTTTCGCTCCTCTTGGCATTTGATTTTTCTGTGCCCGTATCTGAGGCAGTTCTGACACTGCACGAAGGGTATGTACGCTTCGGCATGAACCATGGCGTACTGAACTTGAAGTCTCCCTCGTGCAGTGATGGACCTGACTCCTTCCACGGTGGCCTCTACGACCGCGTCGAAGAGTTCCGGATTCCGGTTTCGCTTTAAGGAAACAAAGCCGTAGGTCTCTGAGTCCGTTCTGCCTTTCCAAGATCCCTATTAATGTCTCCTTATCGGCGGCGTCATTAGGGATCCCTTTGAGCACAAAGAGTGGCGGCCTCAGCCTCACCGGCTTTGCTTCTACTCCCTGGATTGCGTTAGAGGCCCTTATCAACAGGTCGGCAGCTCTCTGCTCTTTCATCTCCACTTTAAACTTCCCGTTTGTAAGTGGGACAATTTTCGAGGGCGCACCAATGTCGACAAAGTCAATGGAGGTTCTCCACTTTTTAATGAATTCGCGGGAAGGTTGAGTGGGGGATTGGGTAGATGTAATTATAATTTGGGGGGACTTTTTGGGGGGAATGGGTAAGGTTTTAGATTTGGGAGTATTTTGAGGTGAGTTAAGTGTACATTTTGTTTGGGGGGATAAGTTGGGGAAAGGTTTAGTTAAGTTTGTCGGAGAACCTCGAGATGTCGATCGGGAGTTTTCCACCGGGGCCGGTTGGTAACGCAGAACTGTTTTGGCGGTGAAAGTCTCGGTTTCGCTATGAAGCGAGCTTCCGAATCCGGATTTCACCGCTGAGTCCCGGGACACGTTTGAATTGGGAGTTATTGGAGGGGTTTGATATTTGAGGACCGCCAGTTGCTCCCTGATGTCCTGCACCTCTACGCGAACGGCTTCCTGAACCATTTCGCGCAGAGTTTGTGTTTGTATCTCCTTCCTCTCCATGCATTCGCTCCTCACCGACTTGATCTCAGAGCGCAGACTTTGCAGCTCGAGACTCAGGAGAGGGGGCGATGCTGGAAGGGGTGTTAGGGCAATTGGCGGTGTGGCACAATGACTAGCCCCCCTGATGGCCTTTTTTATTTCCTCCAGGGACACCCGGACCGCCGCTCGGCCTCTTTTAGTCAGTGTCTTCTCTTCCGTGATGGTCGCGCTGATGTTTTGCACGGCGTTTAAGATCACGGACTGCATTGATGCGAGATCACTGACCTCAGCCGAGGAGCCCGGAGTACCCGGGGAGGGGTCTATTTGCTTCTTCTTCGGTTTTCTAATTGAGGGCGATGCAGTCAGTCTTGGAGGAGAAGAAGAATCGCTGAAGTACCTGTCGTAGAACTCCGTTTCTGCCTCATAATCGTCGTAAGAGGTCATTTTGGCAGGGTGTATGAATTTATCTTGACTTTTGTTTGGGGGGGGTTATTTTAAGGATTTATTGGGTAATTAAGGTGTTTGGGTGATTTTTGGGAGAAAAAGTTAATTTCAAAAAAAATATTTTTAGGGGGGGGGGGGGGGCACTTTGGGGATTTAATGTAGTTTAGGATAATTTTGATGTGTAGGTAGTGAGTGAATTTGGGTAGGTTGTTTCCAAAATAATTTTTTGGAGGGGGGGGGGGGGGAGGTTTTTGAAGTTTTTGGTAGGTTAGGTTGTTATTATAAATGTTAGAGAAGAAAAATTTTTAAGTTAGGTTCGTAAGTTTTTTAAACAAGGGGGGGGGGGGGGGGTTCTAGTTGAGGGGGGGTGAAGAGGGAGTCAATACGAAGGCACCAGACTTAAACGGAAAAATTTTGAAAAATATTTACTTGAAAAAATTTTTTGGGGGGGTGAAAGGGGGGTTGGGGGGGTGTAGGTTATATAAGGGAAGAAGGGGGGTTATATTCGGTAATTTTTGGAAAAATAATTTTTCAAGTATCACTGAAGATAAATTTTTGAGAAATTTTTTAAGTTTTTCAATTTCTATTTGCCAGAAGTATATTTTACTAAGAAAGTCCACCTAAGCTCCGGAATTTTCCCCATACAAATTTCTAAGTCAGATTTTTGGGGGTTGATATCTATGAGAATTCCGGGACTTAGGGGATGGGGTTTTTGCAGGGGGGTAGTCCTTGGGAAGGGCTATAAAAACGGTGAAGCAAAATTTTTTGAGAAGCGACTGTATATATTTAATTTTGAATTTTGAAAATTTGGAAAAGTTTACCTAGATTCTTAATAATATATTGTGAAAAATTTTTGAAGTTCAAGTTTTACAAAATAATTTTTTCCTGAAAAACTAAAAATGATAGAACCCTCGAGTTTGGGGTATACGAAGGGGTAAATTATAGGGGATGTTGGGTGATTTTCACAGGAGCGTAGGGTCTTTCTAAGAGATAGAAAAACGAGTTGGTTAGGTTAGGTTAGGTTAGGTTAGGTTAGGTTAGGTTAGGTTAGGTTAGGTTAGGTTAGGTTAGGTTAGGTTAGGTTAGGTTAGGGTTAGGTAGTTAGGTTCGGTTGTTAGGTTAGGTTAGGTTAGTTAGGTTAGGTTAGGTAGAGTTAGGTTAGGTAGGTTAGATAGGTTAGGGTAGGTTAGTTAGGTTAGGTTAGGTTAGGTTAGGTTAGGTTAGGTTAGGTTAGGTTAGGTTAGGTTAGGTTAGGTTAGGTTAGGTTAGGTTAGGTTAGGTTAGGTTAGGTTAGGTTAGGTTAGTTAGGTTAGTTTAGGTTAGGTTAGGTTAGGTTAGGTTAGTTAGGTAGGTTAGGTTAGGGGTTAGGTTAGGTTAGGTTAGGTTAGTAGGTTAGGTTAGGTTAGGTTAGGTTAGGTTAGGTCTAGGTTAGGTTAGGTTAGGTTAGGTTAGGTAGGTTAGGGTTTAGGTTAGGTTATGTAGTTAGGTTAGGTTAGGTTAGTTATGTTAGGGTTAGGTTAGGTTAGGTTAGTTAGGTTAGGTTTAGGTTAGTTGGTTAGTTAGGTTAGGTTAGGTTAGGTTAGTTAGGTTAGGTTAGGTTAGGTTAGGTTAGGTTAGGTTAGGTTAGTTAGGTTAGGTTAGGTTAGGTTAGGTTAGGTTAGGTTAGTAGGTTAGGTTAGGTTAGGTTAGGTTAGGTTAGTTAGGTTAGGTTAGGTTAGGTTAGGTTAGGTTAGGTTAGGTTAGGTTAGGTTAGGTTAGGTTAGGTTAGGTTAGGAGGTTAGGTAGGTTAGGTTAGGTTAGTTAGGTTAGGTTAGGTTAGGTCTTTTTTAGGTTAGGTTAGGTTAGGTTAGGTTAGGTGTAGGTTAGGTAGGTTAGGTTAGTTAGGTTTAGTTAGGTTAGGTAGGTTAGGTTAGTTAGGTTAGGTTAGGTTAGGTTAGGTTAGGTTAGGTTAGGTATTAGGTTTTTTTATCTTAGTTGTTAGTTAGGTTTCGGTAGGTTAGAGTTAGGTTAGTTAGGTAGGTTAGGTTAGGTTAGGTTAGGGTTAGGTAGGTTAGGGAGGTTAGGTTAGGTAGGTTAGTTAGGTTAGGTTTAGGTAGGTTAGGTTAGGTTAGGTTAGGTTAGTAGGTTAGGTTAGGTTAGGTTAGGTTAGGTTAGGTGAGGTAGGTTAGGTTAGGTTAGGTTAGGTTAGTTTAGGTAGGGAGGTTAGGTAGGTTAGGTGTCGGTTAGGTTAGGTTAGGGTTAGGTTAGGTTAGGTTAGGTTAGGTTAGGTTGGTTAGTAGGTTCGTTTAGTTAGGTTAGGTAGAGGTTAGGTTAGGTTAGGTTAGGTTAGGTTAGGTTAGGTTACGTAGGTTAGTTTAGGTTAGGTTAGGTTAGTTAGGTTAGGTTAGGTTAGGTTAGGTTAGGTTAGGTTAGGTAGGTAGGTTCAGGTTAGGTTAGGTTAGGTTAGGTTAGGTTAGGTTAGTTAGGTTAGGTCTAGTAGGTTAGGTAGTAGGTCTTAGGTTAGGTTAGGTTAGGTTAGGTTAGGTTAGTTAGGTTAGGTTAGGTTAGGTTAGGTTAGGTTAGGTTAGGTTAGCGTCTAGGTTAGGTTAGGTTAGTTAGGTTAGGTTAGGTAGGTTATGTTAGGTTAGGTTAGGTTAGGTTAGGTTAGTTAGGTTAGGTTAGGTTAGGTTAGTAGTTAGGTTAGTTAGCGTTAGGTTAGGTTAGGTTTAGTTAGGTTAGGTTAGGTTTAGGTAGGTAGGTTAGGTTAGGTTAGGTGTAGTTAGGTTAGGTTAGTGTTAGGTTAGGTTAGGTTAGGTTAGGTTAGGTTAGGTTAGGTTAGGTTAGGTAGGTAGGTTGGTTCAGGTTAGGTCGGTTAGGTTAGGTTAGGTTAGGTTAGGTTAGGTTAGGAGGTTAGGTTAGGTTAGGTTAGGTTAGGTTAGGTTAGGTTAGGTTAGGTAGGTTAGGTTAGTAGGTTAGGGTAGGTTAGGTTAGGTTAGGTTAGAGTTAGGTTAGGTTAGGTTAGTTAGGTTAGGATAGGTTAGGTTAGGGTAGGTTAGGTTAGGTTAGGTTGTTAGGTTCTAGGTTAGGTGTAGGTTAGGTCAGGTTAGGTTAGGTTAGGTTAGTTAGGTTAGGTAGGCTTAGGTTAGGTTAGCGTAGGTGGGCGTTAGGTTAGGTTAGGTTAGGTTAGGTTAGTTAGGTTAGGGTAGGTTAGTTAGGTTAGGTTATGGTTTAGGTAGGTTAGGTTAGGTTAGGTTAGGTTGAGGTAGTTAGGTTAGGTTAGGTTAGGTTAGGTAGTGAGGTTAGGTTAGGTTAGGTTAGGTTAGGTTAGGTTAGGTCTAGGTTAGGTTAGGTTGGTAGTTAGGTTAAGGTTAGGGTTAGGTAGTTAGGGTAGGTTAGGTTAAGGTTAGGCTTAGGTTAGGTTAGGTTAGGTTAGGTTAGGTTAAGGTTAGGTTAGGTTAGGTTAGGTTAGCGTTAGGTTAGGTTAGGTAGTTAGGTTAGCGTGAGGTTAGGTAGTTAGGTAGGTTAGGTTAGGTTAGTTAGGTTAGGTAGGTTAGGTTAGTTAGGTTAGGTTAGGTTAGTGAGGTGAGGTTAGTTAGGTTAGGTTAGGTTAGGTTAGGTTAGGTTGGTTAGGTTAGGTTAGGTTAGGTTAGGTTAGGTTAGGTTAGGTTAGTAGGTAGGTTAGGTAGGTAGGTTATGTTAGGTTTAGTTAGGTTAGGTTAGGTTAGGTTAGGTAGGTTAGGTTAGGGTTAGGTTAGGTTAGGTTAGTTAGGTTAGGTTAGGTTAGGTTAGGTAGGTTAGGTTAGGTCTAGGTTAGGTTAGGTTTAGGTTAGGTTTAGGTTAGGTAGGTTAGGTTAAGGTTTGATTAGGTTTAGGTAGGTTAGGTTAGTTAGGTAGGTTAGGTTAGTTAGTTAGGTTTAGGTTAGGTTAGGTTAGGTTAGGTCTAGGTTAGAGTTAGGTTAGGTTAGGTTAGGTTAGGTTAGGTTAGGTTAGGTAGGTAGGTTAGGTTAGGTTAGGTTAGGTTAGGTTAGGTTTAGGTTAGGTTAGGTTAGGTTAGGTTAGGTTAGGTTAGGTTAGGTTAGGTTAGGTAGGTTAGGTTAGGTTAGGTTAGGTTAGGTTAGGTTAGGTTAGGTTAGTTAAGTTAGGTTAGGTTAGCGTTAGGTTAGTTAGGTAGCGTTAGTTAGTTAGTCTAGGTTAGTTAGGTTAGGTTAGGTTAGGTTAGGTTAGGTTAG
>JADPWL010001892.1:0-11771 GCA_019059595.1 Marasmia exigua | reverse complement strand
GTGCTGATGTATCCCATATAATGTAGCGAAATCAATTCATTAATTAACTATTCCCTAATAATAACATTGGCCGCAATTTGGCTGCCGTCCTTTGGGCGCAAATCTGGCGAACCATTGTATACAACTTAGCATCTTTATACCTACCCATGCATCATCATCATCATCAGCCATTTAAGTCCCCACTGCTGGGGCCCGGCCTCCCTCAAGCACATGAGGGGTATTGCCAATACTCACCACGCTTGCAGACGGGTTGGCGAGGGTTTTGATATAAATTCAGAGTTGTTCCTTCTCTGGGTTGCTGATGATCACCATCAGCTTTTACCTTAGTCGCCGTTTTACGACACCTCGGTAAGAGTGAGGTGGCCTATTCTACTCTGGCCGGGGACCACACGGCTTACCTACCTACCCATATTTGCAATAATAATTTGTACACGTGATGTTATTGACCCTATCTTTTTTCAAAGTTGCACCCGTATTTATTACGCCTGATTGTATTATTATTGAAGTGAATTTATTACCATGGACACCCGCGACAACAGTTGGAGTCCACAAGTGCGCTGCCAACTTTATACCCCCTTTTCGCCGGATTGGGCCTCCGGTAACCATCACTCACGCAACACAGCACAGTGCCTGCTTACACGCCGGTTTACTGTGATGCCGTGGTCGCTCCAGTCGAGGCCGTCCCATCTATGCCGAAGCGTGGCTCCCCACGGGCAATTGCTCGCTTATTTGGATTTTTCCCGTGATAATTTACACTCAATGTTAATGGCCAACATTTCTATTTTTAACCATGTCCATATTGTTTTTGTTATAAAATGACATAACATGAACGGACCACATATTTTTTTGCTTTTTTCAAAAATTTGTCCATTTTCATGCATAAAATAATTATAAAAGTCTTTTATATTTCTAAATAGACGTAAGCCCAATGACGTCATCGACCCGGCGAATACAGCGATAATCCTTTGCTTATCATTATTTTACATAAAAAAAGTATTACTGTCAAAGGTTAATAATACTAGTGTCACATTGTCAACGTCGCCATTCATTCAACGTTTACAAGTTCTTTTTTTTGATGTCATGGTTTTTGGCATTTCTAATTTTAAAACTATAATGTGCTGGCAAAGAATATTTTACATTCTGGCCGTCCGAGACGTCATCTTACGTTTTTTGAAGTTTTTTAATTTTTTTTCTCAGTAAATAAGCAATATAACAAATTAATAATTATATTCGCGGCAGCGGAAAAGTAATAAAGAAATGGTATTTTTTGTTTCAGAGCTTAGCATTTTGAAAATGTTGTCCAATTGGGATAATAATTTTCTTATCCCCGCCCTCATCTGAGCTGTAATTTCTAGTTGCATCCAAAGCTGTCGCTCTGGAGCTCGGGGTACGCATGTTTGGGGGGTCTGGTAATTACAATGAAGCGACTGCCGTCTGACCTTCGCAACCCTTTAACAGGGGAACCAGACCAACTGAACCATGGTTCACGTTCCAGGAAATATCCGAAACGTGTAGGTTTCCTCACGAATGTTCTCCCTCACCGCCGAGCTAATGGTAGAAATACGCACATAGATTTGAAAAATCCAAAGGTTCGCTCAGATTCGAACGCAGTCCGCTGTTCCTTCTGTATGGAAGGCGCATTCCGAACCACTGATCTACCATCGTTAATCATCATCATCGTCAACCCATTTAAGTCCCCACTGCAGGGGCACGGGCCTCCCTCAATCACATGAGGGGTAATTGCCTACTCCACCACGCCTTGGCAACGGGTGGCGAGGGTTTAGATATTAAATGCAGAGTTGTCCTACTCTGGATGCTGATGATCATGCAGCAGCTTTACCTTAGTCGCCTTTTCCGACACTCGGTAAGAGTGATGTGGCCTATTTGTATCTGGCCGGGACCATCGTTCAGTAGCTTTCTATCATGTGAACAATTTTTGAGATTGCATAACCGTCGACCTACTTCTAATGGACTAATCTCCTTTTTACCCGACTACGGCGAAAGCAAAAAGGAGGGTTATTTTTTTGACCTATGTTTGCCCGTGGTCGTATGCCCCCTAATTGTAGCAAAACAGATTCATTAAATAATAAAATAAAATCAATGTGGCAATTCACACGGGGCGATTCTCGGCCTAATAATTTCAGTCGAGAGACCGTTTTCTTGTTTCGTACTTTTTTAGAGCGTGTTTTTTTGGTAGTCGGTTTTAGTTTTTTAACTTTATTTTTAGTAACATTGTGCTCCTGGATGCTCGATTTGTAACATTTATCATCATACGAATAAAATATAGTTCTTTTGTATCCTGAAAAAAAAAAAAAATATAGTTCACTGAAACAAATATTGTTCTTGTGTATGATTCATGTGACATTCGCCATGTTTTTAGATATCGAAATCCTGAGAATTGGGCTCCAGAAGTCCAATTTTAAAAAATTATATAGGTCCTATTAGAATTAGGTCGTTTTTGAGTTTATCCGCAAAACCAACTGAATAAATAATGTAGTAATGTTGTAAATAAAATAATAGGTAGGCAATTGTACGGTGAGAGCGGTGTAACGAGGTGAAGAGTGATGAACTTTAAGTGTGAACGAGTAAAGATTGAATGGGTAGATCATCATGGCGCGGGAGTCAAAGGATAAGACGATGTGTGCTCTTAGTGAAAAAAAAAATAAAAGACCTATATTTTACAAATTGCGTATAGATTTCAACCGCCCCAACACTACATAAACATATTTCTTTTTCTTTTATTTGGATTTTTACTAACACTGGTTTTAGTAAAAGACGCAATTTGTAGCACCCCCCATTAACAGAAGATTAACAGTGGGAGTCCAGACGAATAATGATAAATCGCCCATAAAGATAAGATCGTATTGTAATGGATATGTCTTCCGGGTACGGCCATGGGAACCCAATAATAAATAAAGAGTAAGTTATGAAGATTTTAAATAATTTATTCACAACAGTCGGTGACTTATCGGTTCATCACACCAATGAAAAAAACAGCTTCAATCATCATCACCATCAGCACCTACACTCGTCAATGCTGGACATAGGTCTCCCCTAATGCACGCCACTGCTCCCGATTTTCGCCCACTCTCACTAATCCAGCCCACACCAGCAGCCTTCGAATGTCATCATCCCCTCTTGTCGCACGGGCTACCTACACTACGCTTACCGAAGTCGCGGTCTCCACTCAAGGGACTTTACGGCTCAACTGTGCTGTCCAGTTCTGCGGCTAATAGACCAGCCCACCTCCACTTCAGTTTCGACGATTCGCAAACTGAAGATTCGGTACTTAAGGCCTATTTTTCGGTTATTTAATTGACTTATTTTAAACAAAACCGTCCTTTTAAACAAACCACGAACTAAAAAGTGTAAATAAATATTGTTTTAACACTTGAATTTCACCCTTCAATAACATTTATAACAGTCGAGAAAAGGTGTTACCAAAGCGCCGCCCAATATAAAGAATCGTCGCTCCGAACGTATCATTCGACCAAATGGATCTCGTGGTCCATCGGTACGTTGTAGTTATCTCACATACGTGGAGCAATTATAGCAATTTATCTTACAAGAAAGCAAAAAAAAATTAGCGAAAAAAAAACCGCCTTCAAACCACGAACGAAAAGTGTAAATAATATTTCTAACATTTATACACTTCAAATAACATTTTATTTTACAGTACACTCGAGAAAAGGTTTTAACGAAATCGGGCGCCAATATCTGAACATTCAATTATTAACAGGGATTAGGCGCCGACTTCGGTAAAATCTTTTCTCGCGTGTACTGTTATATAATGTTATTTGATGTGTTCAAGTGTTAAAAATATTTATTTTACACTTTTTAGTTCGTGACTTTGAAGGCGGTTTTTTTTTCGTAGAAATTTTTTTTTCAAGCTTTTTAGTATCTCATTTTTAGGGTTCCGTACCTTAAAAGAAAAACGGAACCCTTATAAGATCACTTTGTGTCCTCCGTCCGTCCGTCTGTCAAGACCCTTTTTCTCAGGAACACGTTGGAGGTATGAAGCTGAAATTTATATAATTACTCAGGTCTACTGTCCCTTGAACTGTGAAAAAATCAAACTTCTAAGCCAACGTAATCAAAAGATACAGCCGTTTATGCCGCAAATTTTCGACACTTGCAAGGGAATCAAAACCTACAGGGTGCTTCCGTGAACTCAGAATCTTGAAATTTGGTACGAAGCAACGTCTTATAGCGTAGATAAAGGAAAAATTACGAAAACCATACATTTTTAGTTACATCACATGAATATTATTTTTTTTTAATAATTTTAAACTTACTACCCATTTCCTCATAAACGCGTAGAAGGTATTAAATTGAAATTCATACCAAATACTCAGGTCTATAATACCTTTAAGCTGTAACAAAATCAAACTTCTATGTCAACGCAATCAAAAGAAACAGCAATTTAAGCTGCATAGTTTGAAACTCGCAAGTACTCGCAAGGGAATCAAAACCTAAAGGGTACTTCCAGTCGACCTAGATCTTGAAATTTGGCATGAAGCAACGTTTTATAGCACAACATAAAGGAAAAATTCCGAAAACCTTAAATTTTTTAGTTACATTACAAAATATATATTTTTTAATAGAATATAAACTTATTTCTTTTTATCTCATGAACGCGTAGAGCTATCAAGTTGAAAGTCATATCAAATACTTTAGATCTAATTAGCCTTTAACCCGTGAATTCTAAGTCAACGCAAAAACTCTTAAATTTATGCTCCTCCATCTTTCCCCATTGTAATGTTATAATTTCATTTTGCAATAAAAATACCACAGCGATGGACTCGATTTGTAATGACGAAACTTTGTCAGCTTGGCAGGTTTGTTCGGAACCCTCGGTTGTGCGAGTCCGACTCGCACTTGGCCGGTTTTTTGTAAGCACGAAAATAAGGCATGTGACAGTACCTTTACCGCTAAGATGAGTCTATCAGCCACATCAGAGTCGTTGCTTAACTATGACTACTTAAGAAAAATAATTTGACATCTTATTTGATACGCATAAGACTACCGATCACTAAGCTAATGAACATTAGCTTAAATGACGTTCTCTGAGTGCGGCCGTTGAGATCTAGATGATATTATACGGCTAATGCCATATCTCCGCATAACATCAATGGTCCCACCATTGGTCGCTAGGGTCATCCGACCTCTCTTGTCTTCCCGATCGCCCCATCTATAACAGATTTAGAAAGCCGATTCCACAGTTTTGCAATGGTCAGTAGTGACTCGGCATTGTGATGTCTTACTGTTTTGACGACACGTCTGGATCAGTGGTGGTGAACGCTGCCTCTGGTGGCAAGGGCTGCGGGTTTGAATCCCGACAGTACCAAAAATTGTGTTGTGTTTGTATTGGGTCGGGTGTTTTGCTATTATTAGTGGGTTAAACAAATTTTGTTTTTTTATGTAATGCGTGGAAGACGAGCAGACGGATCATCTGATGGTAAGCTATTGTCATTGCCCATATGGAGTAAGTAGGTAGCTGATCGTTGGGATTGGCCGCCTTAATCGAAATCTGTTGGAGGATATTATTATTATGGAAGTATGAATATTATGGGTTTGGATAATATGGATACAGCTGCTGGCATGATCATCAGCAGCCAGAGAAGGAAAACTCTGCATTTATATCAAAACCCTCGCCAACCCGTCTGCCAAGCGCGGTGAGTATGGCAATTACTCCTCATGTGATTGAGGGAGGCCCGTGCCCCAGCAGTGGGGACTTAAATGGGCTGACGATGATGGATATTACGTTTTATAGTTTTTACCTACTGAGGTAAGTTTAAAATAGATAGAGATAAAAAAACATTTATTTTGTTAAACGACACACGACACCACAAACATTACAAATAAAGAACAAAAAGAAAACTAACTTCTGAGTGTTTTGACAAGTAAAAAACAACACATTAAAAAAAAGGAAAAATAAACAAAAAAAATCCTACAAGTTGAAATATTTAAGGCGGGCAATTTATACCTACATTGTGTCCATACAAAAAGGAGCTCACTCAGCTGAAGCCACGACTTAAGGAAGGGGTAGATACCTTCCTGTAGGCCATGGCGCTGGTATTATGTGAGCCCTGATTGCTATGACGCACGGACGGTATAAATACATATAAGTGTGTGTAATAATACCTACTGTGTTATACATAGTTATGGGGAATAAAATATATAATAATAACGAAGATATACCAACGTTCCTAATGAGAATACAAATGAATAAATAAGAATATGATATTATCAGTATTTACTGATAACTTGTATGTGACAGGTCTAGGCTTGAGTGAGTAGTTGAAAGCTTTCTGAAAGTTGTCCTAAACGAGTATGGTTCTGATACGTAGGTTTTGAAGGAAAAGCTGCTAACCTTTTAAACGCCCCTTTCCCTCGGATTGGGCCTACGGTACCCTCACTCACGCAGCGAAACACAGCACAATGCTGCTTCACACACCGGTTTCCTGTGACACCGTGGTAACACTCCGGTCGGGCCGGCCCATTCATGCCGAAGCTGGGTTCTTCCACGGTGAAAATTGATTTTGAACCGGACGTGTTTTGACATTAAGCTGAGGATCGACTGAAGAAATGTGACAGTTTTGTATACTTAGATGTGAATGTACGTGTACGGGGGCCGTGTGGTCCCGGCAGAGTAGAATAGGCCACCCTCACTCTTACGAGGTGTCGTAAAAGGCGACTAAGGTAAAGCTGCTGGCATGATTCATCCAGCACCCAGAGAAGGAAAACTCTGCATTTATATCAAAACCCTCGCCAACCCGTCTGCCATAGCGTGGTTGACGTATGGGCAATTACCCCTCATTGTCATTTGAGGGAGGCCTCCGTACCCCAGCAGCGGGGACTTAAATGGGCTGATGATCGATGATGATGACGGTGTACCATCAGTTGACCCGGTTGGTTATTCTTCTTTCTCTACCATGAAAAAAATTAAATTAAACAATGAAAATATATAATGTACTAATCGTTATCTGTGGCCTTCTAATTGAATTAACCATACACACACAATACTATAAGCGCTACAATACATTATCTACACCATACATATGTACTATGTCTATAAATACATTCATTCATACGGTACAGTCTCGTCGGAATTGTTTGTCTTTCATTATATTTTTTTTACTTGACTTCAAAAAAAGGATGGTTCTTCATTCGCCGAGAAATTAGACACTAAAAAGCATGAAAAAAAAACAAACCGCGCTTCAAAACTCTTGGGATTTTATTTTATTATGATATGATATATAATAATAAGATAATATTTGACAACATCACATACATTGTCCGACTCCGAGATAGGTAGCTTCAAGCACCTGTGTTACGGATATCAGAATCAACAGTGGGATTACAAATATATCACACATACTTTTAAATATTTTACTTATGATGTATAGCAAAAATCCAGACCAATACAAACAGACATGTTCCTGCATAAATGTTTGTACGTGCGGGGATCGCACCCGCAAACCCTTGCACGCAGAGGCAGCGTTTACTACCACTGTTCCAAACGGTCGTCAAAATGATATGCTTGTTCTTGAATGAAAAATTTTATTTGGTACAATACAAATACGAAACTTAATTAGAACCACAATCTAGATATAAATCATAAACGAAAGTAGGGCAACCATTAGCCTGTAGTGCCAAACAGGGGGCCGCTCCGCAATAGTCGGTGCTGATCCAAGAGACCACCCCCGACGCTGGTTTACTACTACCATAACCATTGCGCTCTGTTTCCATATCTATGCAACAGTCCGCTAAAATTGAGATTGACCTCTGTCTTCACCCGAACCCTAAGTGCTCGAGATATGTCTACGATGCATCGGGCTTACCAAAAAACACCGTGGGAGAGCTACACCTCGGCATTAATGGACCGACAGACAGAAAGCTGTGCTTCGCAGCGCGAGAGAGGGTACTGGAAGCACAATTCGTCGGAAAAGGGGGTTTAAAAGGTTAACAGCGCATTTGTGACTCCACCTCCAAATATTTAACAAGTTACAACAAATCTTGTTGAAAATATAAAAATATTTAATGGCAAAAGCCAGTTAGTGATTACTTAAATGACAAGAGTTTGTGGAAATGATAAACTGTTCGCCTACAACCCATGATACTGTACTTTACAAACATTTTGGTATTTAAAAAGAGTAACTGGCGAGTTTCTTGCCGGATCTTCTCTTCAGAATCAACTTTCCGATTCGTCGGCGGTAGAATCACATATTTTTCATTCTTTAGTTTTATTTTTTGTATCGACATAATTCCTTATCATTCCATGTTAGTATACATAGTTATAAAATTATATTTCATGTCGAACGATTTGTAAGAGCTGTAATTATAAGCCTATGCAAATAAAGTACTTTTGATTTTGTTTTTTTTTTTTAACCGGCGTTGCGGGTGTCCATGGGCGGCGGGAAACGCTTACTATCAGGTGATCCGTCTGCTCGTCTGCCACCTATCACTCAAAAAAGGTTAAAAGCAATTTAGTATAGACTGATTAACATACACGTTGTTGATAATAATATAAATAACCAAACTCCGACGCTGACAGTACATGACGTAGCATTAACGTGACGTCACAGACCTGACCTACTCAACTTCATACATAATATTTAGATACGACGCCCCTGCCGGCGGGCGAGGTGGGGGGAGGGGGATTGCATTATCCTGTAAGGAGTATAGTGAAGAAAATATCGCGTTTAAGATTTAAAATGCCACTTCGCATTTTATAGAATACTTAAGTGAACGGGAGGGCACACTAGGGACTCCAATCGATTTTTAATTTTTAGCGACTAAACTGGATTCTATTTTTTAATCACTTCGGGGGTTACACTGGTCTCTCGCAAACACCTATAATATGTATTTAATACTTATAGTTCCTGTTTGATCTGCTTTTGGCTCTCGAATTTGGGATTACCGCCAAAGTGGCCGCTTAAGCGTTGAATAAAATTTTTTCGGGGCGTAGAACAATGGCGACCCAACATTTGTGCATGGTTATTGAAAAATAGTATAAAAATTTTTGCCGAGAGTTTCTAACCCTGAAATTTGTTTAAAATAGGTCGCGGTTAGTAGCTAAAAATTAAATCGATTGGCGTCGCTAGTGTGCCCTACCCTTAACCTTAGTAGCCCGATGCTCAATCGTTCGCGACATTAGTTTCCACTTTATACCATAGATGGGCGTTAGGTGTCGATTGTCGGAGTGTCAGTTATTTGCAAACTTTTTCAAGTTTTGAAATGATATTTAAAATTTGATACGAACATTTACATTTTCTTAGCGAAATTAATTCTACTAAATTTTACACATAATTCAAAAATGTCGCCGACTGTAATGGAAGAGTCGACGTGACGTCACAGTCTGATCTACTTACTGGTATCTAAATAATAGTGAGATACTTGACATGATTTTTTCCTCAACGCCGAGCTAGAGGCAGAAATTACGCACATGTTTTAAAAATTTAAGCTACGTCGCATGTTATTATTATTCACTTATCTACCTAGTCTACCAATGTTTAAGATTAATGTGAGTAAATGAATAAAGATAAAGATAAAAATACTTTACTCAATTTAGGTCCACACAGAACACTTATGAATGTCAAAATATTTACATAATATTATCATCTACCGCTGGTTCGGAATGTCGATTTCTACTGAGAAGACAGCAGCAAGACTCAGTAGTTACTCTTTTCAAATAAGAAAAGATAAAAAAATCTTTATTCAATTTAGGTCCATAAGCCAGTAACACTTACTTAATGTGCTCAAGTGTCCGGTGGGTTGCTTTTGGATAAATTGATTATCAGTACTGCCATTTGTTCTGAATTCGATTTCTACTGAGAAGACGCCAGCAAGAAACTCAGTAGTTACTCTTTTCAAATAAAAAAAAGATAAAAAAATCTTTATTCAATTTAGGTCCATACAGAACACTTATGAATGTCAAAATAGGTGCTTATGTAATATTATCATCTACAGTTGGTTCGGAATGTCGATTCCTACTAAGAAGACGCCAGCAAGAAACTCAGTAGTTACTCTTTTCAAAAAAAGAAGATAAAAAAATTGTTACCTTCCTCATCCATTAACTTTTTTACAATCATCCTGTTATCGGCATTCTGTAGTCGATGGTCCATCTTAGATCCATTTGATTATTCATATTATTATTATTTTTGTCTTTTTCTGATATCAATCTCACAATTTATGTGTTATGTATTTTGACATAACTTATGTATTATTTATAATACTGTATTTTAATTTATGTATTAGGGTTATAAGTATATTTTAACATTACAGTTAGTTGTTGGTTTTCTTTTTTTTTTCCTTTTTTCCTTTTCGCTTCAGCGATAAACCGCCGAAATTGTACACAAAATTTCTGTATGCCTAGTACTTAAGTTGTGTATTTTGTGCAATAAAGTATATCTATCTATCTATCTATTTATTCAATTTAGGTCCGTACAGAACACTTATGAATGTCAAAATTGGTAAGTAAGTACGACTGACAGGGTAAATTTAGGAACTGAAGGTAAGGTGTTTAACATAATATGAGCAACAAAACATCTTACAAAAAGTACAAGAGATCTGTTCATTACAGAGGGCCAAGGTTTTATTATGTGGGTGTGTTTGGTGTGCAGGGTGTATGTGTGTTTTTTGTGCTGAGTGTATGTGTGTAGTTGTTTGTTGTGGAAGTACTTATCATCTAGCCGCTTGTTCGGAATGTCCCATTTCTACTGAAAGACACCAGCACGACTCAGTAGTTAACTCTTTTCAATATTGATGATGTAACAGAGTTTGAAGTGTGAAGAAAAAAAAGATACATTATGAAAGTTATTAGACTACTATGAATAACAACTCCAAGACTAATCGATTACATGACCAAGAATCCTTATCATTTAATAGTCCTTGTACACTATAGGTAACCTTTCTTCATTAGGCAGGTTTTAATAATGAGCTTAAACTTATCCAGTGTTAGCTTAATTACATTTTGTGAGAGCTTATTGAATATCTTATACTTATGCCACCAAAGGAATTACCGATTTTATGAAGTCTGAGGACTGGACAAAATTTTGGATGATGTTACAGAGTTTTTTTTTTTATAGTTATGGGGACAAACGAGCAGCGAGTCAACCTGATGGAAGCAATCATCGCCGCCCCCTTAACAGTCCCGCGAAATCCGAGACATCGCTATTGCTAATGTTTCAATTGAAAAGAGAAAAAAATACAATTATGAAAGTTAAAAGACTGACTATGAATAACACTCCAAAAGAATAATCGACTAACATGACAAAAGTCCTTATCATTTAAATAGAGAATAATACAGTATTTATTTAGTATTGATGACACCAACAATCTTACACCGAATACCGTAAAAAAAAAACTTACATTAAAATATATGCTAAGTGAGATTTCAGTCACCGTCTGCCGACGACTTGCGAATGGGATTAGCTCAATTGAATATATATTGTATACAGCATGCATACACACCTGTACAATGTCATGCATTATACACATTTTAGTTTTGCTGTTGCAGACAACTCCCTGTTAGCCAGTAAAACATGGCCCCATTATTAACAAATGGCGAACTAAAAATGGTGCTGGAACAAAATTCGTGCCATCCCTTTTTAACATTGCGTGTTTGAACGGGATGACCATGAGCTTTAGTACGGTAACGCTCGCGATTTATAATATAATGGTGATAGTCCAAACGGGTTGAAGGTTTACTCTTTGGCTCACTGTACCACTACCTGTGTCCGCCATTTTGATTTTTCCTTCTAGCACTG
>JADPWL010001888.1:0-16078 GCA_019059595.1 Marasmia exigua | reverse complement strand
GTTGAGAGTGGAAAAAGGGCCACACTCACCACGCACATGAAAGTGACTGTGATTATGAGTTGGGCCTGGATAATTTTTCGGCCTCGTTTATCTGCATAAAGAACGTTTTCAAGGGCGGCTAGACCGACCCGGGGAACCCCAAATCTACGCGATCCCTCAAAATTAATAATATTTACTGCGTTTCAATTTATCCAAAATTCATAAAAACACGCTGTCAAAAAGGCGAACAGACCGGCTCCAATGAGAATTATCTGAGAAATAGGATCTACGCTTTTTTCTAGTAAACATTTTTTGTTGATCTCCAAGATATTCGTGGAAGGACAAAGCCGACGACGGACCCTCGACCATTTTTTGGTACCCAATTGTGGGGGGGTTTTGGGGGGTAGCTGCATTATGAATTATCAACTCAAGGAGGGATACCAAATTTGTGAAATTGGAATGGTGTTTTCTTAATAATCAATGAATTCGTTTAAAAGTTTTCTTTGTTATAGAAGAACGTATAGCATATTGTTCCGCGATCGTTGGCTGGCACATGCTGCGCAGGTTCGCGCGATCATAGGGTGCCCGTTTCGGCGAGGTAAAAACTTTGTTGTTTTGGAGGTTTTTTCAAAAGAAAAATTCTTGTTGAGAGTTTACGAAAAAAACAATAAATCTGTCTAATTAATGTTCTGACAGGCGGTTTAGCCTCTTTAAGGCTAAGAGTGAAGGCTTTTCACGTACCATACCTACACAATACCTAATTAAAAATATTAAGGTCTGCTTCCCCTGTTAAAGGGCTTTTACGAATTATGACGGCGCATTCTCTTCATTGTAATTACCAGACTCCCCAAATCCCGAATCAGAGTCCAAAACCGCGCCTTTTTGGACGGCATCCGGGAATATTAAAACGCTAAGATGTACATGGAGACTTTAAAAATTTAAGCCTTGATTTATAATAAAGTCATTTCAGAGGGAAACAAGATATGAATATTTTCAATCAATTGCAAAATATCGCTTTCCTTTAGTGTCATGTAAACACTACACTACCTTGCGATTAATCATATTTGATCGCATAGGTGAGTGTAGTTTTTTAACTCGAGTGTTTAGCTCAGTGATCTAATAAGATCACTGATGCTAAAATACCGGGTGTTTAAAAGCGCTATTAGATCCCGAAATAGTGTGATTGGTTGATTGAATTGATAGTAGACACGCGTAAGTGGGCTTTATCGCCGACAGTATTCGCTGTCGTGAAAATGCCGATATAACCGCAGCTACGTGTACTCGTACACAATCAACGGAAGTGCTCGATTCTAAGTCTAAGTATATGCGTGTATGTCGGTAGGGTATATTCCTAGGAGGTACCTCCTACGTACAGCTACACATCAAATTATATGTCACTCGAATCTGTGGATATGATAAAACCAGGGGTATGTTATTAATTTCCATAAGGGATTTAAATCAAAGACGGAAAAGATGTTAAAAGAACAGCCACGTTTTTATTCAGTTCCCATAAACAAATCGTATGGGAATGTGGACAAATCACCTAACTTGGTTTTCAGTGAAATGCCAAAAAACATGTCAGTCCCCGGTTACAGGCGAGGGGGGCTAACTAGCGAACAACAATCGATATTGAGTACCTAAAATAAATTAGTACACAATGATTGAGTACTTAAATTGATAAAGAGTAGATATTCCTTCCTTGAGAGCTTCGAACTTCGATAATTGTTAAAAAGAAAGCGGTTGTTTAGATGCGTGAACAAAAAGTGTTTTTGTTAATGTATTGTAAAGAAAAAAAATGTTTTAAAAAAATGTAATGGGTTGATTTGTTTTAGGCAATATTTACTTGTGAATTACAATCATCGGATTATCATAATTATGTGGGGGTAGATCGTACCAAATAAAGATTTTAAAACCAATACACAGCATTAAATTATTGTTGTCATTTCACACTGAACCACATTTAGGGATTTGAATCATTCGTTTGTCTAGATTGTTTAGAGAAAAGATAAAATGCGTGTTGTTATTTTAACATCCGCCGTGTTTTAATCATATAATTGCGAATAGATAATGTGTTTGGTAAAAAACTGTCGAATTTAGGGAAAGCGAGACTGGTTAGCCTCAGCAGATAAGGGTGGAAAGTGCACCAACAAGGAACGTGCGGTATAGATTTAAATCCTGAGCATGCACTCTATGGTGATTTTTTGGTTAGAGCCACGCTGCGGATTCACATAATGAGGAAGGATCGAACTGGAGTTTTTACAGGCCAGCACAGAAAAACAGGTCGGAAGCAGCACTGTTCGCTGTGTTTGACACACAGGGCCACCCCGGGGATGTGAGGGTACGGGAACATGCGCATAATCCGGGGGGCAAGGGGGGTGTGTAAAAGGTTAGCAGGCGGGCAGATGGTGACTCGACTTGGTGTGTCGCGGGTGCCCAATGGGGGGCGGCAACAAATCGCCTGACCATGGTGCATACGTCTTCTACGCGTATGCCAATTATGACATTGAAAAAAATGCGAATGTCAGGTGACGGGAAGGTGATACCAGACTTCCAGAGAATCATGGATCCGGATCCAAGCGTTACACCCTGGGCTCCAATGCGACCTCAGCCATTGGACACAATCGAGAAAATTTAGACGAATAACGATGTGAAGGATCAGCTGTTTTTTTTATCATGAGAACACAGTGGCAGACAGAGCAGGAAGCATCACCTGAGTGGTAAGCAATTTCGCCGACCAGGGACACAAGTGGAGTCACAAGGTCACCAGTTTCCACCCATTGGGACTCGAGTAACCTCACTATCTTGCAGTTACATTACATTACAGTACCCAGTGTATCTATGTTTATACCTAGCTTTTAAGTTATCTATGTTGTGCAAATTTATAAAAGATATCCTATCTATATAGCTCACGCCACACGGCGAAACGCGCTTTTAGGCGCATGTCTTACGACGGTCTTCTGTGAGGCACAGTGGTAGCACTCCCGGTCGAGCCGGCCCATTATGCATAAGCGTTTTGGATTCTCTACCACAGGTGCTGTAATATTTCGTAAATGGCGGCTGTTGACACAGAATACTAACATAATGGGGGATGGACGAAAACCGATTTTTTCAATCATTTAGAAGAGACCTACGCTTACGCTCTTCGCACCCTAGACGCCCTATAATTATCCCTAGCGACCCCCGAAAAGTCCCTGGGACAATTTCCCAAAACTCTATTTTTGGCGAATTTTTCAAAATTTTAACTCATACAAAATTTGTTCTGCGCCTGATATTCGTATCAGGCAATTTCATCGTCATTTCATCAAATCTCTCGCACTTGACCACTTTTTTATAAATTCTCCCAAAAATCAGTCTTTTGTCCGTTTTCCAAATTTCTTGCTGTTTTGTGTTTGTCTTCATCAGTTCTACCCCCCATACTTATTTCAACCCCCCTACCCCTTAAATTGGGGAAGTTATTCGACTCTAAAAAATTCATCCGAAAAATTTGTATGGGAAAAATATTGAGCTTAGGTGGACTTTTTGCCTAAGTCTAAGGAAATTATAAAAATTCATAAAAAATTCATTTCTTAATATTTTGGAAAAATAAAAATTACAGTGTTTACCCCTTACAACCCTTCACCTTTTGACGCATAAACCACCCCCAAATTTCATCCCCCAAAAAAATTCATCCCCTAAAAAATTAAAAACCCAAATTTTTCACTTTTTTGCCCCAAATTTGCTCCAAATTTGTTTGTTTCAGAATTTTCAAAAAACTACCCCTAAATTTTCATCCCTTTTTCAACCCCTAAAATCCAAAAAATTTAATTTTCACCCAAAATCGATTTAAACTTGGAAAAATATTTTCTTTTAGAAATATTTAACACCAACCCCTAAATTTCAACCCCCACCCCAAAAATTCTCAAAAATCGAAATTTTCCCAAATTGTTCCCTACTTTATCCTGAACTTTCTGAACATAGAAATTTTTGACTCTACCCCTAAAAACCCACAACCCTTAAGTGTTTTACCGCCGAGCGGGACTTTAGCTCTGTCGTTCTTTTCCTCCTGTTCGGCGATAACTCAGATAAGTTGGTTCCCCAATTGTGTCGTTTTGTTTTGTCCCCTTCTTTTTGCCCCAATAACTCACCATGTCGAGACGTCGATCTGGTGGAGGATCTGGGACCACCTCTCGTCCACCTGCACCCCAACCAATTTCCCAACCCAACCCCACCAAAAAAGAACCCCCAAAAATAAAAATTACCCAAACAGAACCCACCACTAGCTCCCTAAAACCCACCACCTCCTCTTCTCAACCCCAACCCCCAACTTCTCTTTCCCAAACCCTTAAAGTACTCAAAATTCCCACTGTTGCCCAAACCCAAGATCCCTGTCTACTCCCAAAGAGGTGTGCTACCAGAGGTGTCCCCATCAATAGCCCGTAATGAGCCGTTGCAACGGGGATTAGATATCCACCACCGCGCTCGGATCGCTCTCCTCGCAGAGATGGAGATCATCGACGAGGCGATCCATGCCGGCAAATCCCTGACGCGAGAAGGGAAGATCGAAATCAAGGAGGCGCTAACATCGATGCGCAAAATGGTAATCGACGCCGAGAACGAGGCCAAGGGCTTGGTAGGCGAGGTAGGGGAGGCCGTTTCAACCGGTATACAACCCTCCATAGCAACCCTACCGCCCGCCCCTCCTACACCTGAAATGGTCCAGGAAATGGTTAGCCAAGCGGTTAAGTCCGAGTTGCAACCAATCCTGGCCGCCATAAAGGATCTCGGTAGTTATCCTCGATCGCCAGACAAACTCGAGGAGACCATAAAGGCTGCGGTTCAGTCTGAGCTGCAGCCTCTCCGTAAGGAGGTTGGCGAACTCAGCCAAATGGTCCTCGAGGAGTTCAGGGCGACCCGGGATGATTTTGTGTCAGCGACCCTCGAAACCGGACTGAGATCCGAGATCCCACACTCCGCCGAGAAATATGGCCTAGACCGGACCACTCCAGAGGACTTGCAGCGCTCAGGACTTGCGCCAATCGATCTCGCCCGAAAAATGACCGGCCGAACGATACCGTCGCCTAGGTTGCCCCCCGCTATCCCCCCCAGAATTGCCCGACCGGCTTTGTTCATTACGGTGACTCCAAAGAAACCATTAAATGACCCAAATGACGCAGTTACCCTATGGAAACGCACAGTGTCCTTCAGGAACTCCGGTTTTGCCCCGGAGCGTATAATTCCCTTGGAGAACCATAGGTTCAAGGTCGAGTTTGCGACCACGGAAATGGTTTACAAAACCGCTAAAGTCTCCAACAAAGCCCCTTCAATTGTCGCAACCCCGGCTAGACCTAAACTCCCTTTGCTAATCCTCAAGGGGATCCCGAAGGAGATACCTGACAAGGACCTCATCGGGACCCTTGAGGGCCAGAATCCTATCACTGGACTGCGCCTGTGTTACATGACGGCGAATCGAAAGGCCAATCTATACAACGCGGTCATAGAAGTGCAACCGAAAATCAGGAAACATATCATTGCACAGGGCTGGCGACTGAATCTGGGCTATGGCAAAGTCCATGTCTCAGACCAGAGCCGCTTTGTGCAATGCTATGTATGCCTGAAATACAATCACACTGCCAACAAATGTCCCATAACCAGCCAGAAAAGGTGCAGCCATTGTGCTGAGGACCACCTTTACAAAGACTGCCCCCACAAGGATGACCCGGAACGTCTTCGCTGTAGAAACTGCGAGATCCAAAACCTGCAGGAGGTCTATCATTCCGCCACCGACAGGGAAAGATGTCCCACACTACGACAAGTCATTAATCTAGCCGACGCCAATACAATGTACGAAGAACTCCCCGAACTCCCTGAATCCCTTTTAACCACAATAAAAACCCCCTCAACTTTATCCCTAATCTAAGTCCTTCTAAATGAAAATAAGCTCAAAACCCAAATCCCAAAAACTCATTGACCCAAATAATCACCAAAAACCCACAAATCTTCCCAACTTCTCCCTCCCCCACTTTATCCTCCCATATCCTCGTCCTAGTCCCCCCTTCAAAATTCCTAAAATTCCATCCCTTTCTTCGTAAAAGAAAGTAAATAAAACATTGGCAAACACAGGCCTGGGTCTATATGCCCGGGGGATTGGCGGGCTTCTCCTCGTGAGAAGTCAAAA
The DNA here is from genome assembly GCA_019059595.1 of Marasmia exigua. Taxonomy (NCBI): domain Eukaryota; kingdom Metazoa; phylum Arthropoda; class Insecta; order Lepidoptera; family Crambidae; genus Marasmia; species Marasmia exigua. The sequence goes on along the minus strand of JADPWL010001888.1, from coordinate 9,945 downwards.
AAAAAAAAAAAAAAAAAAACATAATGGGATACAGGTAACTAAGGATGTTACAGCCTTTGAACCACACTTCGGTTTCTCACCAGAGATATACAGCATCTACCTGCGTACAACCAATTTATGCCTGTACTGGGTTAATAAACATAGGTGTAAACCAACAACTCGTGCGGTTTAATCACGGCGCGCGCGTCGGCTAATAAGCCATAATCCCGTCCATTAGGAGAGTTATCTCGAGGGCTGCGGTCGTACCTGTGTGTGGGTCGTACTGCCGCGCCGCGTTCGCCGTCAGACGAGCGCAGCTTATCGCAGCGGCTGATATAGTGACAGCTTTCGTAATTATTCGCACTTCACACGTAATGCGATGTTAAACAAATAAATTGAGATAACATCAGATAGCCAGGTACTTCAACTACCTCACTCAGAAACAAACGGTTGAGTCATACTTCAACTGTCAAACTTTGTGCTCAAATCGTGCTTAACTTCAAATTCTCAATTCAGAAACCAGCCCAAAGAAGTTATCACATACATCCAATACTTATAAGTTGATGCCAAAATCGAACCCACATCCTTGGTGATTTACCGACGCTCAAACCACTGTGCTAAACATGTCAAAAAAAGATCTAATTAGCTTATCTTACAAGACTCTGCCCAATCTGCGGCCCGATCCAGAGAAAAGGTTTGAAAGTTGGCAACACATTTGTAACTCCACGACAAGTGTTACGTGTGTCCATGGGCGGCGGACATTGGTAACTATCAGGTGATTCATCTGCTCGTCTGCCACATAAAACATGCTAATTACACACAGGCTGGCGATGGCGATGGCGCACTAGGTAGGTCCTATCTCACGATCAACGATCGATGCCCATCTTATACAAACATTCCTTTGGTAAACACTTTTACTATGGGGTGTTATGATTTCGTTGACTCTGATGGTATAGTTCACAAGTTTTGCTGCTTCCTTTGGGGTCGATGTTGACTCATAGATACCGATCAACTTAGCTGGCTGAACTGATAAAGCAACATTTACTTCGTGTAAATAGACAGTATCCGGGTAAGTTATTAAAGACTTTGTCACGTAACGGAGGGTTACGGAGCTAAAAGATAGGGGGAAGAAGAAAAGACAAGGATAGAGGGAAGAGGGCTATAATTATAAGCGATATGTACAAAGATGGCTCGTCCTAAAGTCTTAAATCTAACTTAAAACTAACTTAAAACTAGCTATTTACACCGGTACACTACACTAAATATATATACAAGGTAGAAGTTCAAAGTGGGCAACCGTGGTAGGGCGGTAATACAGGGTGAGCACAGGCAGCGCGCCGGTAGGATCCAGCGTCGCAAGAGGCGGGCGGTAGGGCTCCGCCGAGCGCAGGAGGCAGCAAATGGGGCGCGAGTCACAGATACGCGCACGCCGCAAGCCGGCCGCGGGTAGGCGCGACGCGGATACGCGCACGAGTGATGGTAGACGCGCGTAGGTGCAGGGAGGCAACACCTTCCGTGCCCCGGCACCGTTACTCTACGGGTAAACGTATACTGGCACTGTTATAGCTTGAGGTTCTGAGCTTCTTCAGAGCTGGTGGTAGACTGATCGTCCTGCCCATGTGCGTCCTTTTATATTGCCCATGCGCATTCTATTCTACAACATTTAAATTTTAAAATTCGTACAATATAGAATATTCTCGAAACAAAGCTAAACTCCATAGTTAAATTTGAATAGACAATTCGATAGAAAAATAAAAACAGTTAGACAACGTCAGCTGTCGGACAATGTCAGATAGACAATCTAAATATTTACAACAATAACTTTAAATTTATTTACAGATAAAAATGTACAAGGAACATTAAAAACACATAAAGAGTAATGCTAATACAAGACATAATCATAAAATGATATACAAGCTCTATAGCAAACGGAAAACGAAGCTCTATAGTTAACACCAAAGGTAACTTTCTTTATGAGTAGTTATGTAGTATAACGAAGCCCCTGCAGGCTACGTTACATTTCTCCCACGACCCCAGAAAAATTTTCGACTCAGAGAAAATTTTGATTATAAGGTTAAGAGAATACTATCCTTACTATCAGTCTAACCAGTCAACCTACACTTAAACATACCATTCCACAATCCAAAAACAATTCAAATCCAGTCACTCTAACAATCACTCTAACATACGAACCAATCACAAAGAGGAGTAGGGTTCACTATCAATGACGCAAACTCCATAGGAAGTACCCTATAAGAATGACTTTAGGCTTATTTAGGGAGTTGTCAGCCGCTCCGTTTCTTAAAACCCATTAGTGTCGATGACCATAGCCGACAATCTAGTCTCTCTCAGGTATTCCCTATCAAAGGACACAAATTTTAAAGGTTGAATTTACCTTTAAAAGAAACGCCTCTGTAGTCAAAGAAGCGCTAAGTAGTAAGTAGATAAGGCAAAAGAGAGCCCTAAAGTTTAGAATTAAAAGGTCAAGAAGCGCCTTTTAAAAGAAAACGTTAAGCAAGTAAGTAGGTACTATAAGAGAGAATCCTATAAGTAGAGAGACGAGATTAGTCGCTAAGTATATATAAAAAATATCAGACTGAAGTAGCCAAAAATCAGTCCAATGTGTGTGCAAATAAATACATATAATACTAGTAAAGTCAAACAGTAAGGTAGTCATTTCTTAAAGTCTTTTACATGCCATTTACCGCGGCAACCGTTGCAGTCCTCAAGAATGTATACAAGAGGTGACAATTTCTCAACGACTTTGCATTTAACATATTTAGGTGCTAATTTTGCGCTAAAATATGCACCAGCATTGCTTAAAGAGTAGTCTTTACGCCACACTATATCTCCAACATTGAATTCTTTAAAAGAGTGCCTTAAATTGTAACGGTTAGAATTCTTTACATGAGATATGTGCAGTGCAACCTGAACTCTATAAAAATTGACGATAGAAGGCCAATATTTCTAGCATATAAATCACGAGGTAAAAAGGTAATTTCTTCTAAGTCGTAACCCTGAGAATAAATAGAACCACAAGTAATGAGTTCACGACCAAATACTAAAATGCAGGAGTAAATCCAGTTACTTCATTTACAGAGTTATTCATTGCAAACTGAATCTTAGATAGGTGAAGGTCCCAAGACCTATGGTCTTCACCGACCAGTGAAGCTAGCGCGGTAATAATTGTTTTATTGTAGCGTTCTGTAGTATTGACCTGAGGACAATAGTGAGGAGTGTAAGATATATGCGGAATTCTATAACGTCCAAGGAAATTATGGAATTCATGCGATTGAAATTGTGGACCGTTATCCATAATAATTGTTTGAGGTACTCCATGAACTAAGAACACGGAATTCTCTAAGTAATGTATAATACTAGTAGTTATAGCTCGTTTCAAAGGAAAAATAAGTGTATATTTGGTGAATAGACAATTTACAACGAGAATGTACTGGTTACGTCGCCTAGTCATTGGCAATGGACCTATTAAGTCCAAAGAAATGCATTGAAAAGGTCTAGAACAAATTTTGGGTTTTCCCATAGGACCGTAAGGCGAGTGGTTAGAGTGTTTATAAGCCAAACAAGTTTCGCAATTGGAAATAAATTTAGCTATATCTTTAAACATGCCAGACCAGTAATATAACAATGATATTTTTTTGTATGTTTTAAATACGCCCAAATGCGGATCTGTAGCGGAACCATGAGCATTTCTTATCAAAGATTCTCTTTCAGAGGGGATAGGGACTTCTTTCCAGATGAAATCGTCTGTTAAAGAATAAGGAGTATTAGTGCAACGAAATAGTTTATTATCCTTAATCGTATAGTTAGGATGACTTTGAGGATCAGTTAAACAATTACGAAAGATTTTATTATAGCGCTCTAAGTCTAAAGACGTGGCTTCATTCGAAGATAAAGGAGCGATAATATGACTGTCCTCGCTTTTAGAACGAGAAAGTAGATCAGGGACAATATTATCCTTTCCTCTTTTATGTTTCAGCGTGAAATTAAAGCAAGAAAGGCGAAGTGACCAACGAGCGAGTCTACCAGAAGGATTTGTTAAATTCAAAAACCACTTTAATGCGGCATGATCAGTGTATACAGTAAACGGTTTGCCATTGTCAAGATAGCACCGCCAATGTTCTAAGGCAATGATAACAGCTAGAGTTTCTCTTTCAGTAGTAGAGTAGTTTCTTTCATTTTTGTTAAGTGATTTGCTCATGTAGGCTATAACAACTTCTTTGTCGTTAACCGTTTGAGTAAGCATGGCTCCAATGCCAGTGTTAGATGCATCACAATGCACAGAAAACGGTTGATCAAAATCAGGGCAAGCAAGAATTGGGGTAGTTACAAGATATTCTTTTAGTTTCAGAAAGGAAGAGTTAGCCTCAGAACTCCAAGAAAATTTCGGAGAAGTTTTAGCAGATGATGTTAATTTATTAAGAGGTGCAGCTATAGTACTGAAATTAGGAATGAACCTACGAAACCAACTACACGTACCCAGAAATTTACGCACTTCTTTGCGTGAAGTAGGTACAGGAAAGTCCATAATAGCTTGAATTTTGCTAGGATCAGCTCGTAAACCATTATCATCAACAACATATCCAAGGTACTTTAATTCTTTCTTAAAAAAATGACTTTTTTCAAAGTTAATGGTAAGTTTAGCGTAAGTTAATTTTTCAAGCACTTTAATTAGAAGTCCTATGTGTTCTTGGAACGAGGAGCCTATGATAATAATGTCATCAAGATAACAGAACACTTTGTTGTCAAATTCAGGAGTGAATAAGATATCCATTAACCTCTGCTGTGTAGCAGGTGCATTAGTTAAACCAAAGGGCATAACAGTGAATCTGTACATTCCTCTACCGGGGACATAAAGGCGGTCTTATCCCGATCGTCTACATGTAAAGGAATCTCCCAGAAAGCTTTAGCGATATCGATACTCGATAAAAATTTAGCGTTTTTGAGATGGTCAAGTATTTCATTGATAAAAGGAAGACTATAGGCATCCCTACGAGTAACTGAGTTGAGTTTTCTACTATCGACACAAAATCGCAATTCGCCATTCTTTTTAGGCGTAATAAGAACCGGAGACAACCAAGGGCTTTCACATTTCTCAATGACCTTCCACTCAATCATTTTATCCACCTCAGCAATTAGAGCTTTTTGTTTCTCGGGAGAGAGTCTATAACAACGTTGTTTAATAGGCAGCGTATCTCCAGTATCGATACGATGGCTAACCAGATCAGTACGACCAAGTTCACCCTTAGCCTCAAAGGAAATTTGCTTAAAACGCGAAATAATATCATCAGCGATAACCTTTTCTTCAGAAGTAAGATTTTCGTAAGGTAGGATTTGTTTCTCCACAGAGTTGTTAAAGTGGGATGGTTTATTAAGAGAAAAGGCACACGATAAAAGTTTGGGAACCAAATTAAATTCCCTCCAAAAGTCAACACCAAGTATCAAAGACGGGTATATTTCAGGAATAACATATGTTTTAATAAGTCTAGTTTGGTCGTTAAAGGTAAAAGGAAGAATAAAAAATCCTAAAGATTTAACACGATGCTTACTAGCAGTGCTAACCGTAATATAATCAGACTTGGATAACGAAAAGCCCAGTTCCAAAATTTTAAAGTGCGAGTTATTACCTAAAATAGTCATTGAACTACCGCTATCAAGTAACGCCGTAAACTCAACATTTGAAATAGAAACGTTAATAAAAGGACGGTTAAAATCTCTTTCGTTGTCGTAGTAAACCGAAGAAGTTCCATAACTTGCGAAAAAGTTCTTAATTATTTTTAACCAATTATGCCAGTCATCAACATCAAAATTTTCTTTTCGTTTATCCAAGTCATATGTTAGTTTTTTGAGTTAGAGGATGAAGAAGGTTGAGGCTTGTCAGCTTTACATTTCGGGCAATCCGAAGCTCTAAAGTCTTTCAAACCACATTTAAAACAGACTAAGAATCTTGGTTTAGTGCAAGAATTCAAAGAATGACCATTTATTCGACATCGAACGCAAAACAAATGCGCCTGAAACTTGGGAGCATTTTCAGATATCGCATGTGCAGAATTTTTATTCTGCGAAGAAAAGTTCGTACGAAAAGGCTTAAAGTTATTAGATTTATGAGAATCATAATTAGGAGTGAAAGAATGTTTAGAGTGAAAAGTATGTGTAACATTGGGTTTAGTGTTCGGTAAAAGTGTAGAATCGTGTTTAGGTTTATAGGATAATTCAGGAATAAGAGTATTCATTTCAGGTTCTTTAAAATTATTGTCGCGGTCAATACAGCGCTCAAATTGTTGACATACAGAAATTAAAGAGCCAATAGAATCAACTTTATTAAGAGCAACAAAGAAGTATAACAAGGACGGATGTTACGTAGAAGTATTTGCAGTTTCTCCTGCTCAGGTAATTTCTCGCTTAGTCTCGAAAACATTTCGAACATTTTCGGAATATAAACCATAATAGACTCAGATTTACCCTGAGTACGAGATTTTATTGCCTGCAGTAGTTTATGGTCATAATCAGAATGGCCAAAGTCCTTAATTAACAACTCGGAAACGCGATCCCAAGTTAACGAAGGGTCACGACTTAGTTGGAATTTAAACCAATAAGAAGCATCGTCCTCAAAAATGTTGAAGGCCGAGCTTATAAGTATTTGCTTATTAAGTTTGTTCGTAAGTAAAAATTCATCAATTTTCGATAGAAAAGCTCTAGGACAAGTTGTCCCATCAAAAGTAATTTTTTTTAGCTCATTTAGATAATTTGGTAAGAGAAAATTATGAAAAGGTGGCATACAGTTAGGTTGAGAAATCGGCAAAGGTGAGTCCAAAGAGGTTTGTACCTGTGAAGTCTCAGCTGGTTTTGAAAAAGCGTCAAAACGTTCAGTCAAAAGAGTAAACTTCTTTTTTAAGTCGTCATAGAGTTCTATAAGGTTTGAGTCGCTGTCACTTACATCAGTGTCAATTCTGTCAAGTCGATAAAATAAGTGATTTATATAAGTTTCAATTTTCTTAAATAATTTCAGATTACCCGATTCGTATCGGTCCAACATCGAAGATAAATATAAGATTGTAGAAGAAGCTTGTGACAAATCGTCACTCAGAGGAACGGGAGAATCAATAATGTCCTCCGTAGGAAAATTACGAAGCAATAAAACAATTTGTTTTCTAAGCGATACAAGATTATCGGCAGGAGTTTCGTTCCTAATTATAAGTTCGTATTCAAGTTCCGCCTTGTTAAGTAAATTAAAGTTTATAAGACGAGCCATTTCTAAGATATTTGTAATTTTAAAGCAATAAAATATTTACAATAGTTTTTATTTATTTACTTTATTTTAGTGAGAAAAATAGAGGAAGAATAGGGAAAGAAATATCTAAGAAGTAAGAGACGTCTAATAGGGAGCCAAAAGGTATGTTATATACAGAAACTTGTGCAAGTTTATTTTAGAATTTTGAGAACAGGGAGGGATTCTATAGAGTTGGGCGCCAAACTGTCACGTAACGGAGGGTTACGGAGCTAAAAGATAGGGGGAAGAAGAAAAGACAAGGATAGAGGGAAGAGGGCTATAATTATAAGCGATATGTACAAAGATGGCTCGTCCTAAAGTCTTAAATCTAACTTAAAACTAACTTAAAACTAGCTATTTACACCGGTACACTACACTAAATATATATACAAGGTAGAAGTTCAAAGTGGGCAACCGTGGTAGGGCGGTAATACAGGGTGAGCACAGGCAGCGCGCCGGTAGGATCCAGCGTCGCAAGAGGCGGGCGGTAGGGCTCCGCCGAGCGCAGGAGGCAGCAAATGGGGCGCGAGTCACAGATACGCGCACGCCGCAAGCCGGCCGCGGGTAGGCGCGACGCGGATACGCGCACGAGTGATGGTAGACGCGCGTAGGTGCAGGGAGGCAACACCTTCCGTGCCCCGGCACCGTTTACTCTACGGGTAAACGTATACTGGCACTGTTATAGCTTGAGGTTCTGAGCTTCTTCAGAGCTGGTGGTAGATTGATCGTCCTGCCCATGTGCGTCCTTTTATATTGCCCATGCGCATTCTATTCTACAACATTTAAATTTTAAAATTCGTACAATATAGAATATTCTCGAAACAAAGCTAAACTCCATAGTTAAATTTGAATAGACAATTCGATAGAAAAATAAAAACAGTTAGACAACGTCAGCTGTCGGACAATGTCAGATAGACAATCTAAATATTTACAACAATAACTTTAAATTTATTTACAGATAAAAATGTACAAGGAACATTAAAAACACATAAAGAGTAATGCTAATACAAGACATAATCATAAAATGATATACAAGCTCTATAGCAAACGGAAAACGAAGCTCTATAGTTAACACCAAAGGTAACTTTCTTTATGAGTAGTTATGTAGTATAACGAAGCCCCTGCAGGCTACGTTACAACTTTTGGGTCAAAGCGAATTCCGAGCACCAAAGCCGGGACGGAACTTACTTTTACATTACGTGTGCCCGATGGTGCATGCTCTCAGTTCAAAGCTACAAGGAACTCATTAAAGTTACGACTTGAAAACACAACTTCTCTCATAATACAACCTACTTAGTGAGCTTTCAAATAAGCGAGCATCAAGAATGTCTGTCGGAGCTTCCTAGTCGACCGGCGAGTATCGATCAGCGATGCACGGTGGTTCGGGGCCCGGGTCACTTGATAAGACTCTGGTGCGGGGCGCCGGGCGGTGGTGGTGGCGTGCGCCGCTCCGCTGACCTACATGACGCCGCGTGCCGCTTGCGTGCCGGCCGACGACCCCGGCCCCAGGCCCTTCACCCTCCGAGCCGAACATTACCAGGAGGCGGTTCCGCCGACTCCCAGCTTCGATTGCGGTGCAGCGGCTCGCATGCGCCGCGCCGGCGCCCCACCTGCGCCCCACTTGCGCCCCACCTGCCCCACCTACCTACAACCTGCTGGTACCACTACCACTATCTAGGACAATCGGTGGTATGCATCAACCCTTTCCGTAACTCTTAAACCAGATTGATCTACATTTTTGCATCATTCTCAGTTAATTTATAAGTTAACTGTTTAAAGGTAGAATAGTTTACATAGGAAATAGAGTTACTAAGTCAATATCGTTAAGCGCTAGATAATATTGACTTAATTACTTCAATCGTAATTTCTAAGACCTTGAATTACTTTCTCTCTAGAACAACTGTCTTGACGAATTTAAACTTTCGGTGCGAACTTTTTTATATCCTCTTTTTATCAAAAGTTTCATACTTTACGTTACGCACAGGTAGGTACATTTATTATAACTTGGAGAGTGCTAGCGTACCAAATTACCAATAGACTTGATATTTTTTCGTTATGTGACGGGACGAGCAAATTGCGCACGTTATAGTAAGCACCAACCCCATGTGAAAGTAGCTACCCAGCGTATGTAGTTAGTTAAGGTGACGGGTAGGGCACACTAGCGACGCCAATGGATTTTAATTTTTAGCTACTAAACCGGATCTATTTTAAACAACTTGAGGGTTACAATCTCTCGACTAACACTTATACTATTTATTAAATAACCATGCACAAATGTTGGGTCCGCGGTGAACGCGAAAAATTGGTTCACGCCAAAAGCGGCCATTTTTGGCGTGAATCAACCATGCACAATAATGACTCAACATTATTGTGCATGGTTATTTAATAAATAGCATAATTGTTTGCCGAGAGATTATAACTCCAAAATTGTTTAAAATAGATCCGGTTTAGTTGCTAAAAATTATAATCGATTGGCGTCGCTAGTGTGCCCTACCCGTCACCTTAACCAAATATTCGTGTGTGGACTGTGGATCTTCTCTGCACCCACTATCCCGGGGCGATACGTATTAGGTCTCGGATATGTATCAATCATCATAACATTAGCTACCAACGACTGTGGCAGTTAATATCAGGCTGTTCTAACAATGCTCACCCGGAGCTTTGGCAGATTTGCCATC
>JADPWL010001886.1:0-15133 GCA_019059595.1 Marasmia exigua | reverse complement strand
TAGCATCAACAGTGGGATTACAAATAGATAATCATACTGTCTGTTGTAAATACATACTTATAATACATAGACCAAACCAATACAAAACAGACCATGTTGTACTGTGCGGGGATCGGAACCGCACCTTGCATCAGAGGCAGCATTCACTACCATGGTCCAAACAGGTCGTCCAAAATGCTATAATATCGTATTTAATGAGTTGAGCTCCAAGAAAGCTATCGGTTGCGAAAAATCCGTACGATGGAGTATAGGCCTGATGGTCCCTCTACATGGTGATTGGGCATTTTTAGACGTGAATGTCAATTAATGAATAAATCAGCCAATGAGTTGAAGTTATACCTCCGTTCTCAGGGCAACGCCACTAGACGGATATTTCACCACGATAGCCCCCATTTCACATAGGCATGGGTTAAGTTTTGGTTTTAACATACGTGCATAGTAAGTGCTAAATCGGTGACACTAGCTCCGCCAGTAGATTTAAATGATGTGGCGATTATGAGAAATTATATTAAAAAAGTACAATCTAAAACCTTGAGGAAAGACAAAGCATATTTTTTTTTTGAGACGAAAGCAATATTTTTACATCAGTAGGAAGGAAATCATTCAAGAATTAACAAATTTGTCGTGAAAGACATATAAATAAGCGTGTAGCAAATAAATGCAAATGTGAGGGACGAGTCCAGTATAAAATACCTATATATCTGTACATTGATCTTATGTGAATTATATTACAACATTGGTACATTTATTGTTTGGTCTGTGTATTATTTTAATTTAATTGTAAATTGTTGGACATTTTTTATATAAACCTACTCTATTTTATTATAAATGTTATTCTAATTTTTTGTTTATATTTATATTGACATTAATGAAATTTATATTGTGTAAATGAATATTGTAGTTTTTTTTTGTTTATTAGACTCCGAATTTGATGTTTTTTTTTTACAATAAGTTAATTAGGCCAGACACATGGTTTGTCTATATACGATAAAACATGCGTAAATGACTAATAATAACACCAATAATGTACTTGTTTTTAGCCAAATAAGGATTTCTTTGTATTTGTATTTGTATCGTTTCTATGTTCTACCTATCAGACTCTATGCCTATTATTAGTGTTACAACTTGATTTATGTAACTATATACTTTGAGAGCAGAATAAACGTATTAGATCTATTGTATCGATCACTGTTTCCCTCAAAAAACCCTAGGGTGACGGGTTTTCGAGAACACTAGCGACGTTTAATCGATTTGATTTTTTAGCTACTAGAACTGGATCTATTTTGAAATATTTCGGGTTACCACCTCTCGGCAAACACTTATACTATTTATTAAGTTTATAAATAACGAAAAATGATTTATGCAAAAAGCGGCCACTCTTGGCTTGAATCAATTTTTTTCGCGTACAAAACGCACCCAAAAATTGTGCATGGGAATTAATAATAGTATAAGTGTTGTTGAGAGGTTGTGTAAAAATAGATCCGGGTTTAGAACAGCTAAAAATTAAATCGAATGGCGTCGCTAGTGTCACCGTCACCTTAATACATACTCTAAGTCTTTAAGATTGTGACTTTTAAATAATGTATCATAATCGCCACAATCATTTAAATCTATGTAGCACCTCAAATGAGAAACGTTTATCGCCTTACATGACGTTTAAAGATCTAGATAAGGTAATAAAATAAATGAGTAAACATCATCCCTGGGGCTCCAACTAAGGTTTTCCCTTGTACATGAAGCCAGAAGGTCTTTGAACTAAATCATTATATTTATGTGTATATTAGCAACCATACAAACAAGGTAATTACATAAATATTATAACATTGAAACCTGTTAGAGCACTGCAAAACATAAAGAACATTTGTACTTAATTACTATCTTAAAGGGTTTTTTTTTATAGCAAATGCTCTCTCTGAATAACCAGAACATAGCATAGGAAACAAACACCTCTACTGCATATATAGCGCTTGAAACAATGGAATGGAACTTCAAATTTGAATGTGTAAATGTCAAGTAACTATTGAGAATAAGTAGGTAGTCAACATGTCTCGAAGTCAGTTTCAAAGTTCATAGTCACTCTTAAAACGCCGGTTGTTTTACATTTATCGACCTCACGGATTCACGGATATCACTTTTAAAGCATCGCGGGTTTTAAAGACTCTATATTGTAAATATGATTAATTAATTTGTTACCGTAGCAAAAGTGATACTCGTAAAGTTGACATTGTTAATTTGTAAATTGTATTTGCATGCTGTTGTCAAGGCGGATAGGCAGACAGATAACTGTGACATCTACGTATTGTAAAACCCATGTTCAAAAAGCAAATAAAACTATTCTATTATATTCTATTCTATTCTATGAGGTCCAAGCAAGTGTCACCGACAACTCACTCGACACCACAAAGCAGTGTAAAAACGATACAATCAACGATTCTTATTATTAGAATCACTTTTGCGGCACTTTCAAAAAAACTGCCACAAATAAATACCAAATGTGTACACTAAAAAACCCAGACATAATGAAACCTCTTTAAGTGCGCTGGTTTAGCCCGACCGCCGACCGAATCTCGTCGGATTTTTAATTAGACGAAGTAAACTGACAGATGTCAATGTGTCATTTGCATACATTTTGAAAATGCAAAATGTCAAAAGAATCTCCCAAGTTATACTATGTTGTCTATTGTACTGTTTTGTTTGTTTTAGGTGGTGTTCTGTCTGTATTTAAACTTATTTATTTTTTAAAATAATAATAACAAACTCAATTAAAGAGACTCATCAACACCAACTCGCATCACCGTCCAATTTCAACAAAAAAAGAAACGTGTCTCTTTAATCACTTGACATTGGCAAGTTGCGGCAAGACGCAGAGCCATTATTAAAAAAAAATGTCAAAATGTATACACTACTAGTCATAAAAAAAAACGTCAAAACGTATAGGTATTTGACATTTGCATCTGTCAGTTTACTTTGTCTAATTAAAAATCCGACTATAAGTTTCAAAAGCTGCAATCCTTCATAAAGGTTGTATGGAAAATTGCCTTATATTTACCAGAACAGTATCCCGAAGGCGTAGACATCGACGCTGGCGTCATACTCCCGGGCCAGCAGCTCCGGGGCCATGTGCACCGGCGTCCCGACCACCGAGCCGGACATGAGCGCCTCGGCCGCGCAGAAGCCCAGGTCCGACAGCGCCGCGCGGTCCTCCGAGTCCAGGAGGACGTTCTTCATCTTGATGTCCCGGTGGACCAGCCCGAAGGAGTGGAGGTAACGGATTCCTGGTGAGAAAGTGGCAATATAGAATTCTGCTCTCATCTTTGAGCAGGGGCGCTCGCGTACCAGCTTTCCCCTTTGGATCGGATTTGGATGGGTTCCCCATGGGCGGCGGCAATTGCTTACCATCAGGTGATCCGTCTACTCGTCTGCCACTAAGATATGAAAAACAATTATTACGATTGCACTGGCCTACACCTCCATCAAGTATCCTTTACCCAAAGTATGCCTGGAAGAGATCGCTCATAGTGATAGGACCGCCTTCGTTGTACATATCCTGTAATACGTTGTCTTAAGGTGACGGGTAGGGCACACTAGCGACGCCAATGTATTTTAATATTTAGCTACTGAATCGGAACTATTTTAAACAATTTCGGGTTTACAACCTCTTGGCAAACACCTTAACTATTTATTTAACACTTATAGTTACCTGTTTGGTCTGCTTTTGCACTCGAATTTTGGATTACCGCCAAAAGTGGCCGCTTTTGGCGTGAACCAATTTTTCGCGTACATAAACGGACCCAACATTTGTGCATGGTTATTTGATAAATATATAAGTGTTTGCCAATAGGTTGTTATCCCGAAATTGTTTAAAATAGATCCGATTCAGTAGCTAAAAATTCAAATCGATTGGCGTCGCTGGTGTGCCCTACCCGTCACCTTAAGTTTTCATAGTACAATAAAACTATATTCATTCATTCAATCCATAGAATTAGAATGTACAAGATGATGTCTGCCACCTATGACATAAAAGAAATGTAGAAAATGGATGCATGATGACGAAACGTTTGAACTGTCCTATTCACCTTCAGATACTATGTCTCATCATTTCAGCCAATAGGCGTCCACTGCTGGACATAGGCCTCCCCCAATGTTCTCCACACAGATCGGTCCTGTGCCGCCCGCATCCAATGGATTCCCGCGATCTTCACCAGATCGTCGGTCCACCTTGTGGGGGGGCCTGCCACGGCTGCGACTTCCTGTACGTGGCCTCCACTCGAGGACCTTTCCGGCCGTCTGTTCTCCTCGCTATGTGCCCTTCCCCTTGCCACTTGAGGCATGCAATCCTTTGAGCTATGTCTGTGACCTTAGTTCTCCTGCGGATCTCATCATTTCTGATACGATCACGCAGGGAGACTCCGAGCATAGCCCTCTCCATTGCTCTCTGATACTATGTCTAATAATAAGTAATAATAAGATAAGATAAAATCTCGATGATTCACTTGTCGAATGGCCCAGTGGCGATTTTGGTAGTGATACAGCCTAATGCGCCAATGGTCGTGCGTTCGATTCCCACTATGGACAATAGGCCATTTTCATCTATCAACAATAAATTATGACATTATATTACTTGTATAGTTTTCATCACGGGAAATGCACATATAAAACGTTATTTTCCCATCAAATCCTAAGATAAATTTTATTTTTCAAAATCAAAATTGAGGTTTTAGTATCTGTATGTCACGTGATTTCAAACGCCGACCGCCATGATGTGACGTCATTATACTAAAACATCTTTTTGACATATTTGTTTACTTACCTGAGCATTTTGACATTTCTCAATTTTAGTTCAATGCCCTTTGATTTAGTTATAGTGACGTCATGCGCCGTCACCATCATGGCGGTCGGTGTTTTAGCGCGTATATTTTACGTCAAATTTTTGATAATTTTTTTATAACATTTAGCAGGCATATTTTGCAGAAATAAAAATAATGCTTGATTATCTGATATGAGCATTATAAAAAAAAATTGAAAAAATAGGAGAATTCCCTATTGTGTTTGCTCAGTGCCTGGGTGTAAACAAGTAATTATTATTTGACTATATATATTTTTTCTTCACAAGCTAAGAGAAGCCTAATGCTCCCAACTACTTTTGTTTACGCTTTCCGTGGCAACCTGCAATTAAGGTAGCACCAACGCATATACTTGACAATTTGTATCCCTTACTTTTTAAGGTGTATGTTCTTTTTGGTTGTTCACTATTTATTATTTGAATGAAATGGGGTGAGCATTACATCTCATAGCTGCTGCAACCAGTAGATCTATTGTGGCAGCCCCAAAACTTATTACAGCACCTCATGTAGCCCCAGCTCCAGGATAAACCCGAGGATGGAGCTGATGGGGGAGCTCTTGATCTCGTCGGCCGAGATCATGTGTGCTCCCAGATGCCGGCTTCTGCAGTGGTGCAGCGCTATGCACTCGCCGAGGACGTGGATAATCGTTTCCTCGTCTTCGCGACAGAACCAGATTTTGGTATCTGAAAGGCCCATGTTGTGCAGGTGCTTGTTTAATTTGCAGTGCCCCGTGAGGGTCCGAGTGAGTGCCCTAATATGTCCTCTGCTCAGTTTTATTATTTCTACAGCTCGTTTCTGCTTGAACGCCTGTATTAACGCCTTGGACTGTTCTAGTCGAGGTAGTCTTTCCCGAAATTAAATTAAATAATTAATTTATTAATTAAATGGCGCCGTGCCGCACGGCGGCGCGTGCGCAGTCGCCGCTCTGTCGCATGCATCACACGCTTAACGCACTCTCGACATTGCATCCAGAACTAGACATATTTACAGATAATGTTAAGTCCTTAGTAAATAAAATTGAATTGGCCGTTAGACAGTGGATGTTTAATTTTGTTTGTTATTTTATTTTTTTTTACTTTTTATTTCGTTATTCCTTGAATTAATTATGAGTTTTAAGTATTTTTATTTGAATTTTATTGTAATAATTTATCTGGATTTGTTTAGGGGACTAGAAACATGTACTAACATAGTTTATAAGGTAATATTGTTACTAACACCTATGGACTTTATTTAATTGTAATTTTATTCTAATGAAATTAAAAATATATTTAATAAAATTGATATATGTTTATACATTAAGAGCTAATTATGTATGATTATGTAATTGGGTTTATCCCGTATAATTATTTTAAATAAATAAATAAATAATTCAGTGCTTTGCTTGGTTGTTGAAATAAATAAATACTGAATGGACTATAGTGACCGACCTTCAACGATATCGCAGGCGACCCGCATGCGGGCGGCGTAGCCGAGGCCCTGGCGCACGGCGGCGTGCAGGTCGCGCACCTTCCGCTCGGACACGAGCAGCACGCTGGGCCCCGCGCCGCTGTGCCGCTGCACGATGGACCCGTACAGCCGCACGATGCGGGGGTGTGCGGGGATACTCCTAGCAAGATATCAATTAATGAATTAATTCGACGGGTAGCCCTATTTTATTATTTGATAGAAATTTTGTCAAAAATAGTTGCTTAAACGAGTAAATTGGGGGTTGAAAGCTGGAATAAAAGTAAAGGGTTTTAAAACATTACCTCCCAAAATCGAAGTGAAAGCCTCCCCTAGTTTGTATTATAGAAAACCTTATTGTTAGATTTTATTATCAGGTGCATTTCTTTATTGGCCAGCTAGGTGCTTTTACGCATTGTTTGAAAAATATATTTTTAATCCTCGAGAGAAAATCAAACGGCATAATGAAATGAGTTTAATATAAAATCCGCAATCTTATATCTCACACAGTGGGTCCACGCGGCAGGTCTAGAAAACAATGGAAGAACGAATAAAACGCCTATTATTATTTGATAGAAATGGGCGTAGTGAGCCCTGCGTCTCATAGCCACTGCGACCAGTAGATGATCTATTGTGGCAGCCCCGTAACCTATTACAGCACCTCATGTAGCTCCAGTTCCAGGATAAACCCGAGAATGGAGCTGATGGGGGAGCTCTTGATCTCGTCAGCTGAGATCATGTGTGCTCCCAGGTGCCGGCTTCTGCAGCGGTGCAGCGCTATGCACTCGCCGAGGACGTGGATAATCGTTTCCTCGTCCTCGCGACAGAACCTACCCTAACCGGGTAGCCCTAACTAGCGACACCATTCGTTTTTAATTGTTAGCTACTAAACCGGATCTATTTTAAACAATTTCGGGGTTACAACCTCTCGGCAAACATTTATACTATTTATTAATTAACCATGCACAAATGTTGGGTTCGTTTTTGTACGCGAAAAATTGATAACCGCCAAAAGCAGCCATTTTTAGCGTGAATCAATTTTTCGCGTACAAATACAAGACGACCCGTTTGGAACAGTGGTAGTGAACGCTGCCTTTGGTCCAAGGGTTGCGGGTTCGATCCCCGCACAATACAAACATTTGTGTGCATGGACGTGTTTGTTTGTATTGGTCTGGGTGTTCCCTATATATTATAAGTATGTATTTACAAAAGAAAAGTATTATATGTATATATTTGTAATCCCACTGTTGATTCTGATATCCGTAACACAGGTCCTTGAGCTACCCATCTTGGAGTTAAATCAATGAATGTGATGTTGTGAAATATTTATTTATTATTATTATTAAAAAAAAGTTGGGTCCGCATCTGTGCATGGTTGATGTAATCCGACAGAGAACCAGAGTCACCGACATAGCCCACCGAATTAGCAAACTGAAGTGGCAGTGGGCTGGTCATATTAGCCGCAGAACTGACAGCCGTTGGAGCCGTAAAGTCCTTGAGTGGAGACCGCGACTCGGTAAGCGTAGTGTAGGACGCCCTGCGACAAGACGGGATGATGACATTCGAAGGCTGTCTGGTGTGGGCTGGATGAGAGTGGCCGAAAATCGGGAGCAGTGGCGTGCATTAGGGGAGACCTATGTCCAGCAGTGGACGAGTGTGGGTTGCTGATGATAATGATGACATGAAATATGTCCACTGTGTCATGACTCGAGTTAATAATCTGGAACGCGCGAACAAGTGGTGTTTTCGCCAATAGATTGGTCCTGGCCACAGGCACTGCCAGCAGGCGCACACGTACCGGTCCGGCACACTCAGCGGCAGGCAGCGCAGCAGCTCTGAGTGGTGCTGCATCCCGCGTAGCACCATCACCACGTACACAGCGAGAGCGAAGTCTCTCCGGACCCTGAGCTGATTATACCCTACCATATCCAATACGAATAAAGTAGGATACATCAGCGGGTAGAATGGGTATAAATATTTCACAACATCACATACATTGATCTGACTCCGAGATAGGTAGCTCAAGCACCTGTGTTACGGATATCAGAATTAACAGTGGGATTACAAATATATACATATAATACTTTCCTTTTATTTCCGTAAATACATACTTATAATACACTAGCTGTTTCACGCGGTTTCACCCGCGTCCCGAGGGAACTACTTCCCGTACCGGGATTAAATATAGCCTATGTTACTTCTGAATAATGCAGCATGGTGTAAAAATTATTGCAATCGGTCCAGTAGTTTTTGAGTTTATTCATTACAAACATACAAAAATACAAATATTTCCTCTTTATAATATTAGTGTAGATAGAAACACCCAGACCAATACAAACACACATGTTAATGCACACAAATGTTTGTACTGTGCGGGGATCGAACCCGCAACCCAAGGACCAAAGGCAGCGTTCACTGCCACTGTTCCAAACGGGTCGTCTAATAACCCATAAAGTTTGAAGTAAAGGTATCTTGTGAACTGGTTCTGAACCCGCTCCAACATGACACTGTACTTCGCTTCATGGGGGTTCCATATAACGGCACTGTGTTCTAATAAAAATGTATTTATTCATTCCATCATTCATTCATTCATTAATTCATTCCTTCATTAATTAATTAATTCATTCATTCATTCATTCATTCAATACCTTGTGTAGAAGAATTCCATGGCCAGCTCGTGATAGTGCCTCTCGTCTGCCGGAAGCACCGACTTTACCGCGGCGGGACTTCGCCCCGCCCAGCCACCTCGTGCCGCATACACCACTCCGTACTGCCCGCGTCCTGCCACAAACGCCTATGTATACAGCAACTGGTCTCACTTGTAATAGGTACGTAATTTTAAAGTAAAGTAAAGTAAAAGTAAAAAGATCTTTATTGTCAATAAAAAAGATAGAAAAACCAACTAACAATAAATCTAAGGCTACAAAATAATATAAACGAAAACTATAAACTAAGTATGGCTGTAGTACAATTACTGACAAAAGGTACTAGTCTCAGCATTTGCTCGGCTAAATGCCCAAGCGCTGGTTTTCAGACTAGCCCTTACGGCGAGTCTCAGCCGTCAGAATTGACAAAGGAGAGGAAGAGAAAAAGAATAAAAAGAATTAGGATTAAATTTTCACCGTGGGAGAGCCACGCTTCGGCATGAATGAGCCGGCTCGACATGAACTAGCTTCACGGAAAACCGGCGTGAAGCAGCATTGTGCTTGTGTAAGTGTTTGTGCATAGATGGGTGAGGTGGGCGAAAGTGAGTGAGGGTACCGGAGGCCCACCTCCGGTACTCACGTAGCGAAACAGCACAGTGCTGCTTCACGCCGGTTTTCTGTGAGGCCCGTAATTAAAATAGATTTAATTTAACGTTTGTAAACATTTTTTTTATTGCAAGATTTGTCGGCTGTCCTACATACAACCTGTGCGGATAAAAATGGGATCAGAAATGGCGGCGCATCTATTCACTTCTCGCTCGCACACTATTTGCGTCGATACTCGCACTCGTGGGTGTGCGAGCGAGAAGTGAACAGATGCGCCGCCATTTCTGGTCCCATTCTTTATTCGCACACGTTGTAAATAAATAATCCGAGGGAAAGGGTTTGAAAGTTGGCAGCGCACTTGTGACTCCACTGGTGTCGCGGGTGTAAATGGGCGGTGGCAATCGCTTACCATCAGGTGATCCGTCTGCTCGTCTGCCACCTATCCCATAAAAAAATATATATATACAACTATAACTTTTTTTTTGATTTCAGACTATATTTTAAGGTTAATATTAAATTGCGATAAGATATTTGAATTTAAAAAAGAATTTGTATTTTTTTTTAAATTACTCTTATTTTACTTGGCAGAATTGAAGTTATACCAATAATAATCTATGTTTAATAAAAAAAAACTGAAAAATATCGTACACGCTCATAAACATTGCCCATTAAAGCACAGTTTATTTTTTAGTTTTCATTAAATGCGTGTTTTTACTGTTTTTTTTTTAATAATGACTATGTCGGAAGTGACGTTGTTCTGAGTTTAACGTATTGTTATGTCGGTGCTATATGTACGATCAGCATCAAAAGTAGCTTAACACTTTAGTAACATGTCAAAGTAGCCGTTCTGCCTATTATAGTCAGTTTCTAAGGGGTACGTACAAAATGTTACTACGACATGGCACTATTGTACTTTGTGTCTCTCCCGAAGATGTTTACATTATTACATGCAGCAGTACATGGTATGATGCTGTCCTAACCACACTTTTAAAGTTAAAACTTAAAAAAAATAAAATATATATTTTTTGATCTCTTCCGGTTCATACGCAGGCCGCCATATTGATCGCCCGAGCCAGTCATTACTTGTTTTGGTGTTGTCCGACCCACACAGTTTCGCTAATTTTGTTGCATTTTACGTGAATTTCCTTAAAAATGGGCAAAAGAAAACGCGCAGATAAGGATAAGGATAGTGATCTTGTTGAAAGTTTATTAAAAAAAGGTGAAAAAATTGGTGCGTAAGCGTCGAAGACTTTCGTCATCAGATGAAGATTCCGAATACAATTCCCCCGTTGAATCTCCACAAATCGACTTAGTCAGTGATTTTGAAATACAAGGTAAGTAATTTCATAGTGTAACAAATTAGAATATTACCATACAAATTATTATCAATAAAACATATTTGTGAAATATTTTTTTTCTAAACTACCCTACCTGTATCAATATTTTTTTATTAACTTTGCATTCGTCAAGAGTATGCAAAATATTTTACTGGGCCTTTCCACGTAAATCGTGTGTGAATGCTAAACGTTGCTTCGTATTAAGTATAATAATTTACATAAACTATACTTCCCGACGTATATCGTGTGTGGAAGGGCGTAACACCGCCACTAACTATCCCGACGTATATCGTGTGTGGATAACAATGATAGGTATGTTTATATTCATCCCGACGTATATCGTGTGTGGATAACAATGATAAGTATGTTTATATTGGTCCCGACGTATATCGTGAGTGGATAAATTATATTATAGACAAATTATTAAAAGTATATATTTTGACATTACAGAGGAAATCCCCAATGTCGAAACCCCCTTGGTAGAGGAGGGAATGGAAGCTAGCCAAGACTTAGACGCAAATATACTGGAGTTATTGGGAACAGACCCTACCCAGGATAAATATTTTGGTGAAGATCTACACAAAGACCTAGCCATCCGATGGAAACATATCTTGATAAACGGATTGACGGACGGACCCAAAGAGGACAAGGTCGATCTAATGAAACAATATTTGCCGTCGGAAAATTGCAGTCATATGAAAGCGCCTAGACTAAATCCCGAAATAAAATCGGCACTTGGAGATATAAGCTCGAAAAAAGATACATACAGCGAGCAAAAGCAAAACCAAATGGCTAGTTGTATCGCCGCCATAGGCAAAGCACTCAACCTGGCACTGGCAAATAAAGACGATATTTCACAAGATATAATCAAAACATTGGGCGATGCCGCTCGTCTTCTGTGCGACACCCACTATAGGGAATCGTTATCTAGAAGATACGCTATCATAAATTCTATAAGCAAACAAAAAGAGATATAATTAAAAACACTAAAATAGATGGATATTTATTTGGATCCGACTTATCTGAACACCTCAAATCATCCAAGGCAATCTCAAGATCTGCGGCAGAACTGAAAACAAATAACACATTTACGAACAAGATGTACAATCAACCATGCACGTCAACTCAGCGATTCACTTTAAACGCGAGGCTCCGCGGGCACAGGCCGCCGCGCCGCGAGCGAACCCCGCTCCCCGGCGCCAGCTCCCGCCGCCGCCGCCGCCGCCGCCGCCTGCGCCGCGGGACCGTCGACGGGAACCGTTCGCCAACGCGAGATCCACCAACAATTACCGTCAACACTATCCGAGACGCTAACTCCTCCGTCGCAGGTATGCACTAATATACCAGTTGCTGGTAGACTTCAATATTTTTTTAATGAATGGCTTAATATAACGAATGACAATAATATCTTGTCTTGGATAAGTGGGTATAAAATTCCCTTTCATACCGAACCGTTTCAGGTCAATGAGCGAATTAATAGATCGTATACACCTACTGAAACCCATGTAATTGATAATTGCATTTCAGAATTATTAGTGTCCGATTTTATTTCTCCGTGTAGTCCAAGCGACAAGCAATTTGTTTCCTCTATATTTACAGTACCCAAACCGAATGGAAAACACAGATTCATATTAAATTTAAAAGAACTTAATAAGTTTATTCAGGTTGACCATTTTAAAATGGAAGATTACCGCACAGCACTAAAATTATTGGACACTGATTATTTTATGGCTACCCTAGACTTGAAGGATGCCTATTTCTTATTACCAGTGGCTGAAAGTGATAGGATTTGGCTTCGCTTCTATTGGAATTCAGAAACATTTAGCAATCAGCTATTTGAGTTTAACGTCCTTCCATTCGGTTTATGTACAGCACCCTACGTATTTACTAAATTATTAAAACCTGTTTTGTACTATTTGCGATCTTTAGGACATCTATCTGTTATATACCTAGATGATTTTTTATGCATCGGAAATACATTCATAGACTGCTTAGAAAATGTTAATGTCACTAGAAAAACTCTGAACAAATTAGGGTTTATAATAAACAATGATAAAAGTCAGTTAAATCCAGCTCGGAAATGTACATTCCTAGGTTTTACTTTTAATACAATAAATATGACACTAACTTTACCTTTTGAAAAGAAACTTCGAATTAAAAACAATGCTAATAAATTGCTCATTACCAAGAAGCTTACGATAAGAGAATTTGCGAGGTTTTTAGGTTTACTTACATCCGCGTGCCCGGCCGTAGAGTATGGCTGGGTGTATACTAAGTTGATGGAACGAGGAAAATTTTTGGCACTAAATTATTCTATGGACTATAACAAACGTATGCATTTGCCAAATCACTTAAAAAATGACTTGGTATGGTGGAGAGATAACATTGAACAGTCATTTTCATCCTTCCAATCAAATGATTATTCCATTACAATATATAGTGATGCCTCAACTACTGGTTGGGGTGTGGTATGTAATAATCAAACTGCTAATGGTCATTGGAGCCGCTCACAGTTAACACTACACATAAATACCCTTGAGTTATTAGCGGCACTTTATGGTCTTAAGATTTTTGCACGTAATCTCACAAACTGCAATATATTACTAAGAATAGACAACACAACGGCCATTGCCTATATCAATAAAATGGGCGGCATCCAATTCACGCATTTAAATAAAATAGCACGTGAATTATGGCAGTGGTGCGAAAAACGTAATATTTATGTTTTCGCTTCCTACATCAAATCTAGTGATAACATTGCAGACTTTGAATCTCGTCAGTCAAATATAGATACAGAATGGGAGTTGGCAGATTATGCATATAAACAAATTACTTCATCGTTTGGTATCCCACAGTTTGATTTATTGCCAGTTCCCAAAATTGTAAGTGCGCTAGGTACGCCTCTTGGAAATTAGACCCTCATTCAGAAATAATTGACGCATTTACGTTTAACTGGAAAACCTTAAATTTCTATGCCTTTCCACCATTTTGTCTCATCACTAAAGTTTTGAATAAGATTAAAAATGATAAAGCGGAGGGTATCTTGGTAGCCCCATTTTGGCCTGCACAGCCATGGTACCCATTATGGTCCAAGTTACTTGTATCAGATGTCATATATTTCAAGCCTAACAAAAATCTTTTGGTGTCACCTTTCAGAATAGAACACCCTCTTCACGCGGACCTTACCCTGATGGCAGGCAAATTATCCGCCAGTCGCTGCTGAAGCGCGGTGTACCCGAGACTTCGCTCGACATACTAATGGCGTCCTTTGCTCCTAATACAATGAATCAATATAATTCCGCTATACAATCATGGTGCCAGTATTGTGATGAAAATTGTTTTGATTCTTTTAATGCTAATACTACACAATTAATAAAATATTTAACAGAAAAATTTAGTCACGGTGCCAGTTACAGCACACTTAATTGCCATCGTTCAGCGTTGTCTATATTACTAGGTCACGAGATTACAGTCAATAATAATAATAATAATAATAAATATATTTTATTTCAGACCACAGAATCCATATTTGTTAGTAACAATGTTCTTACAGACTAATGTTAGTACTTAATAATAACAAAGGAAAAATAAAACACACAAACACTCAAAAACGTACAATAATTACTGCTGCGCCATTCCGTGAGAAATTGCGCAACAGTGATTAATGTAGTCACAGTCCAGCCTACTCGCGATCATCCGAAGGATGCCGTTGGCGCTGCCGCGTACTCTGCGCACCAGAGATGCGCATCGTTTGCGGATTGTAGCGTAAAAGCAGTCTACTCGATGAGTGGCAAACATTCCCGATGCACTGCAGAATCGCCGCAGCCCCATCAGCATCCTATACGCATTATTATATTGGACTCGGAGAGCACTATAGGATCTTTGGGTGTAGTCAGCCCACAGGCTACACGTGTAGAATGAGGTACAATAAGATTTAAAAAGAGTAATTTTGACTTCCCGCGTGCACCGTGCAAACCTGCGAGCTATCATGTTTGCCCTCACTGCCAGTGCCCTCCGTTCCCTCTCCAGGTCATCATTGTCTCTGAGGTCAGAGGTTAGTATATGCCCTAAGTACTTAAACTTCCACACACGACGTAATGTGGTACCATTGAGGGTAACATCAGGAAACATGTTACCTGTACTGCTACCTCCTCTGGCCTCAAAGACCATGACTTCACTTTTCAGTGGATTATATTTTAATCCATGTTGCTCAGCATATGCTACACAAATGGAAAGTAGCTTCCTTAGGCCACATACT
>JADPWL010001883.1:0-12390 GCA_019059595.1 Marasmia exigua | reverse complement strand
AGTAGGATTTGTTCTCCACAGAGTTGTTAAAGTGGGATGGTTTATTAAGAGAAAAGGCACACGATAAAATTTTGGG
Organism: Marasmia exigua; assembly: GCA_019059595.1. Classification (NCBI taxonomy): domain Eukaryota; kingdom Metazoa; phylum Arthropoda; class Insecta; order Lepidoptera; family Crambidae; genus Marasmia; species Marasmia exigua. Next base: position 12,314 of record JADPWL010001883.1, on the reverse strand, counting down.
AACCAAATTAAATTCCCTCCAAAAGTCAACACCAAGTATCAAAGACGGGTATATTTCAGGAATAACATATGCTTTAATAAGTCTAGTTTGGTCGTTAAAGGTAAAAGGAAGAATAAAAAATCCTAAAGATTTAACACGATGCTTACTAGCAGTGCTAACCGTAATATAATCAGACTTGGATAACGAAAAGCCCAGTTCCAAAATTTTAAAGTGCGAGTTATTACCTAAAATAGTCATTGAACTACCGCTATCAAGTAACGCCGTAAACTCAACATTCGAAATAGAAACGTTAATAAAAGGACGGTTAAATCTCTTTCGTTGTCGTAGTAAACTGAAGAAGTTCCATAACTTGCGAAAAAGTTCTTAATTATTTTTAACCAATTATGCCAGTCATCAACATCAAAATTTTCTTTTCGTTTAACCAAGTCATATGTTAGTTTTTTGAGTTAGAGGATGAAGAAGGTTGAGGCTTGTCAGCTTTACATTTCGGGCAATCCGGAGCTCTAAAGTCTTTCAAACCACATTTAAAACAGACTAAGAATCTTGGTTTAGTGCAAGAATTCAAAGAATGACCATTTATTCGACATCGAACGCAAAACAAATGCGCCTGAAACTTGGGAGCATTTTCAGATATCGCATGTGCAGAATTTTTATTCTGCGAAGAAAAGTTCGTACGAAAAGGCTTAAAGTTATTAGATTTATGAGAATCATAATTAGGAGTGAAAGAATGTTTAGAGTGAAAAGTATGTGTAACATTAGGTTTAGTGTTCGGTAAAAGTGTAGAACCGTGTTTAGGTTTATAGGATAATTCAGGAATAAGAGTATTCATTTCAGGTTCTTTAAAATTATTGTCGCGGTCAATACAGCGCTCAAATTGTTGACATACAGAAATTAAAGAGCCAATAGAATCAACTTTATTAAGAGCAACAAAAGAAGTATAACAAGGACGGATGTTACGTAGAAGTATTTGCAGTTTCTCCTGCTCAGGTAATTTCTCGCTTAGTCTCGAAAACATTTCAAACATTTTCGGAATATAAACCATAATAGACTCAGATTTACCCTGAGTACGAGATTTTATTGCCTGCAGTAGTTTATGGTCATAATCAGAATGGCCAAAGTCCTTAATTAACAACTCGGAAACGCGATCCCAAGTTAACGAAGGGTCACGACTTAGTTGGAATTTAAACCAATAAGAAGCATCGTCCTCAAAAATGTTGAAGGCCGAGCTTATAAGTATTTGCTTATCAAGTTTGTTCGTAAGTAAAAATTCATCAATTTTCGATAGAAAAGCTCTAGGACAAGTTGTCCCATCAAAAGTAATTTTTTTTAGCTCATTTAGATAATTTGGTAAGAGAAAATTATGAAAAGGTGGCATACAGTTAGGTTGAGAATCGGCAAGGGTGAGTCCAAAGAGGTTTGTACCTGTGAAGTCTCAGCTGGTTTTGAAAAAGCGTCAAAACGTTCAGTCAAAAGAGTAAACTTCTTTTTAAGTCGTCATAGAGTTCTATAAGGTTTGAGTCGCTGTCACTTACACCAGTGTCAATTCTGTCAAGTCGATAAAATAAGTGGTTTATATAAGTTTCAATTTTCTTAAATAATTTCAGATTACCCGATTCGTATCGGTCCAACATCGAAGATAAATATAAGATTGTAGAAGAAGCTTGTGACAAATCGTCACTCAGAGGAACGGGAGAATCAATAATGTCCTCCGTAGGAAAATTACGAAGCAATAAAACAATTTGTTTTCTAAGCGATACAAGATTATCCGCAGGAGTTTCGTTCCTAATTATAAGTTCGTATTCAAGTTCCGCCTTATTAAGTAAATTAAAGTTATAAGACGAGCCATTTCTAAGATATTTGTAATTTTAAAGCAATAAAATATTTACAATAGTTTTTATTTTATTTACTTTATTTTAGTGAGAAAAATAGAGGAAGAATAGGGAAAGAATATCTAAGAAGTAAGGGACGTCTAATAGGGAGCCAAAAGGTATGTTATATACAGAAACTTGTGCAAGTTTATTTTAGAATTTTGAGAACAGGGAGGGATTCTATAGAGTTGGGCGCCAAACTGTCGCGTAACGGAGGGTTACGGAGCTAAAAGGTAGGGGGGAGAAGAAAAGATAAGAATAGAGGGAAGAGGGCTATAATTATAAGAGGTATGTACAATGATGGCTCGTCCAGAAAATCTTAAATCTAACTTAAAACTGACTTCAAACTAGCTATTTACGCCGGTACACTACACAATATATATATACAAGGTAGAAGTTCAAAATGGGCAACCGTGGTAGGGCGGTAACACAGGGTGAGCACAGGCAGCGCGCCGGTAGGATCCAGCGTCGCAAGAGGCGGGCGGTAGGGCTCCGCCGAGCGTAGGAGGCGGCAAATGGGGCGCAGATACGCGCACGCCGCAAGCCGGCCGCGGGTAGGCGCGACGCGGATACGCGCACGAATGAAGGTAGACGCGCGTAGGTGCAGGGAGGCAACACCCTTCGTGCCCCGGCACCGTTACTCTACGGGTAAACGTATACTGGCACTGTTATAGCTTGAGGTTCTGAGCTTCTTCAGAGCTGGTGGTAGACTGGTCGTCCTGCCCATGTGCGTCCTTTTATATTGCCCATGCGCATTCTATTCTACAACATTTAAATTTTAAAATTCATACAATATAGAATATTCTCGAAACATAGCTAAACTCCATAGTTAAATTTGAATAGACAATTCGATAGAAAAATAAAAACAGTTAGACAACGTCAGCTGTCGGACAATGTCAGATAGACAATCTAAATATTTACAACAATAACTTTAAATTTATTTACAGATAAAAATGTACAAGGAACATTAAAATAACACAAATAAGAGTAATGCTAATACAAGACATAATCATAAAATGATATACAAGCTCTATAGCAAACGGAAAACGAAGCTCTATAGTTAACACCAAAGGTAACTTTCTTTATGAGTAGTTATGTAGTATAACGAAGCCCCTGCAGGCTGCGTTACAAGGGTGCTTCCTCAATCGACATACACACTGAAAGAAAGAAAAGAAAGAAAAAAAGAAAATATTTATTATTATAGACAACACAACACAGAACATATAGCAATTGTAAACAGAACACAATTTGGCACAAACAGAAAACAAAACATAAAACAATTAAAAATACATAAAAATAAAACAAAAGGAAAAAAAAAACAAAACTATATTCAATCATGTCCAGACAGTGCCAAATGAATATTATGATGTGTTATGATGTCTAATATGTAGTGTCACTGGTATAATATGTAGTTGGATACAAATAATTCGAATTCAGAATTGGCGTAAAAAGAAGCTCCACTCCCCATTTTTCAAAACAAAACCAGCCGCTCAAGCAAACACCATACAGCTCGTTAAGCCCCCGGAATAAATCGCGCCGAAAACGAAACGGTGCGAAATCCAATGCTAAAACCCGATAAACGTTATTGGATGTATTAAATCGTAATTGAATTTTCAATTAATTGGAAAGTGCAACGATCCGAAAACTGGTAATATTTCACTATACATTGGGGACCCAAGATGAGTTGTGCATGGAATGGCTTAATGACTTGTCTTTTCTTTATTTTATGTACCATGCCTGCCTGCCACCTATCGGCAGGCGAGCAGACGGATCATCTGATAAGCGATTGCCGCCACCCATGGACACCCGCGACACAAGTGGAGTCACAAGTACGCTGCCAACCCTTAAACCCCCGTTTCCCCCGGATTGGCCTCCGGTATATTCATTCACGCAGCGAAACACAGCACTGTGCAGCTTCACGCCGGTTTTCTGTGAAGTTGTGGTATCACTCCGGTCGAGCCGGCCCATTCAGCCGAAGCATGGCTCGCCCACGGTCATCACGCTTTAGAAACAATCCAAAACTTGTAGGTTTCCTCACGATGTTTTCTCTTTCCGCAGAGCTAATGGTAGAAATACGCACATAGATTTGAAAAATCCAGAAGACGCGTTCAGAACTACTGGGCTACCATCGCTCCACTAAAAAAAATCTGAGCATTCGACAAAAATCACTTTTAGAACTTTCATCAATTCTCGATTGAATATTCACCTAGAACTACATTCAGTTGTATTTTGTCAAATGCTCCAATATTTTTGTTAGGTTTGAACCCTAAGGTCATTTTGATGGTGACTGTACCAAGATATTATAGTGCAATGAATTCTTAAGTAAATAACGCAATTAAAAATTTCGTCTCGTTTTCAGGCGGGAATCGAATCCATCTCTTTCTTCCACATTCCGGGTTCCAAGATATTACGAAAGAAAATTCTATAATAATAACAATGTAGGAACTTTTGCCATTATTTCACCATCACTATTAATTATTTCAATGACCCTCAATCATACAATAACGTTGAGTACCATAACAGCCAATAAAGTATCATTCATGATCTCCATTCCACTTATTATCCGCTTCACTGCCGTAGTGATGGGATTATACAATGTCACTCAAACTCATCATCATCAGTATTTGGATGACTCACTCGAGTTATCACAGAAATTCACTCGAATGCAATCGTGGTATCGTGGACACAGTGCTAATTCTACACCATAAAATTCTTTCTTAGGCTTTTCTCATTCAATCTATATCAATATTTCTTTTTAGTAATACCCGATGCTTACCTAACCGAGGTTTTAAATCCAAGGAGCTTCCAATGATATTCGGGTTTCACGGCATACAAATGCAGAAATGCCCAGTCCACTGTTAGGTACTTTAATGTTCTAATTCGTCGTGTTTTATCACAAATGTTTCCTCTGTTGAGTTCCGTTCGTAAAAAGGAACCCTTGTACGATGAATGAATGAATGAATGAATACTGCATTTATTTCGACACACATATAAGACAGGAGAGAAACAGAGGTTTTATACACAAAATTTTGACATAACAATTACACAAAACAAAACAGTTACAATAATTACATGTAAGAAAATGCGTGTGCCGAAACAGGCGCCCGCTCAGCATAATGTCGTGACGTGCCAATAAATGACGCGCCACGACGCTGGTTTTCAGCGGGTTACCCGTGTGTCGTGTGTCTGTTGCGGTATGGTAAGTAGGGTAGACAAGGAGAAAGAAAATAATAATGACATAAAATTTGCCGGAACAGACACACATCACTAGGGGCAGCTTAATCATATTAGTGCTAGGAAGATACATAATAGGATAACTAGATATTAGAAACACATAGAAGAAAGAGAGAACCAAAATACAAGTAGAACAATAACTATAATAAAATTAATATTCAAAGTTAAATTACTAGAGCACAAAGAAAAAATTAACTAATAACAATAAAAATACTTTATTTTCAAAATTACGCGCGCATTTCCAACTGTAGGAATCGACAATCGAATATCGACCGCCTAATCGATACTCTAGTGCCGTCCCCAATCCAATTGCCTTATGCCTAAAGCGACGAACAAAATAAATAGAAAAGAAAAAAAAAACAAAAAAAAAAAAAAAGGAAGAAATTGGGTGTGTCCTGTGGGTGTGTCAGATGACATGGCAATTGGCACAGTAATTGTACACAAAGAGTAGTATTATATATTGTACATTTTGAAATAAGAATTGTGTTGAGTGAGTGTAATTGGATATAGTGAGAAATGTGTAAGGAGAAGATTGCAACGACGAGCCGTGAGCTTGCCGAGCTGCAATCACGGGATATGTGTCGGGAGTACTATGCCAAACCGACAATGATCGTCGGGCTCGTACACACATGGCCACTGGTAAGTGTTAGCCCTGTCGCTATTTATCGCATACTTTATTGTTCCATTACAATAATTGCAGCAGCGCTATATCTCACTTTCAGGACACTCCAAAAACATTGAGAATGATAACCTCGAGTATCGTAATGAGTGGATGAATGCGGCGTATGGATCCGAGGGAGAGGGAAGGCAGCGTCAGTGCTGGGATGCACCTATACCGACATGCTCGTCGCGCATAATCCAGGGGTGAGCATCTGCCCACCATTAGATTTTTGTAATTGAAGTAAGTGGTGTTTTAGTTTTTTTTTAAACGAACATTTAACTTTCAGGGCGCGCAACGGTGGCAAAAGAACATTCCAGCAACGACTGGCAGCAAACCTGAAAGATCCGCGAAAAGCCACTGAGCGATGCCGAGGAGTGGCGAAAACGGGGGTGCAAGCTCTCCTCTGAAATCTACAACGATCCTGAACCCATTCCAGCTTATCATACAGATATTTTGGTGCTTGAGATGTTATAACTCCGAACAGCATGGTTGCCAGGTGCAGGTTCCTTCTTGCTTCCATTTTAATCATGTTAGCAGCATTAATAAATGGTGTGACATGTGAGCGCGGTGGCACCCTAAAGCAAAAACGAGCGCAAGCATTCTGCACTCTCTGCACAAGCTTCGCCGATCTTACCAGGAGGCATGGTCCGTACACTGTGTCACAGTAATTAAGTTTACTGAGTACAAGTGATTCACAAAGCATAATCCTAAGCTTTTCGCTTAAGTATGGCCTGAGTTTATAAAGCAGCTTCAATCTATAAAAACAGTTTCTTGTGCACTCTGCAATGTGTGTCTCGAATCGAAGGTGGCTGTCAAATATTAGGCCAAGATTTCTGGCTTTATCAACCCTCTCAATCTTCTCCCCGTCAATAACGATGTTAAAATTAAAATGATTAAGGTGTGCTAATTTTTTTTGTGTCCCGATTATTAAAAGTTTTGATTTTTTTGGGTTTAAGGTAAGAGAGTTTTTGGCACACCAGTTTGTGATTCTGCCTAACTCATCATTTACGGTGGATACAGCTTCCTCACAGGCGGAGGGAATAAAAGGAAGGTAGAGCTGTAGGTCGTCCGCGTACAAGTGGTAATGGCAGTGGTGGATGCTATTTACTATGTCGGCACTGTATAATATGTAAAGGATTGGTCCTAATATGGATCCTTGGGGAACACCCCGATTCACTGGCTGCAATTGTGATCTTATAGCTGTACCATTCACCTGTTTCAGCTCCACAAATTGCTGACGTTGAGTCAGATAGCTGTGAAACCATTTTACTGAGGCAGAGTCCAGACCATAATAGGATAATTTGGCCAAAAGCAGCGGTATACTGAGCGAATCAAAGGCGCGCGAGAAGTCGAGTAACAGCAACAGAGATGCCCTCCCCTGATCCTGGGCTGACAGCAAATTGTCAACCACATCAGCAAGGGCAGTCGCTGTCCCATAACCCCTGCGGAACCCGGATTGATAGTGTGGCAGTATGTTGTGCTCTTCGAGATACTTGGTTAGTTGATCACACACTATTCTTTCCAAGATTTTTGACAAGCAGGGCAGTATACTGATGGGCCTAAGTTCCTGTATTGTAGTTGGATTAGTAGTCTTCGGCAGGGGCTTGACGATGGCAGTTTTCCAGTTCTCAGGAAATGTGCTATCCTGTATAGATTTGTTTACTATCGCAGTAATTGTGCCCAGTGAATGAGGAAGGGTCAACAGGACCATATCTAGAGATATTCCATCACTACCTAGCGCATTGGACTTAAGTTTCCTGATTGTTTTAAGTACCTCTTCGGAGCTGACAGTATGCAATGTAAAGTTAGCCCCATCATTGTATCTGTGGTATTCAAAAAAAGATAGCTGGGAGATTGAAACTGAGTCCTCACTAGGCAGATTTAAAAAGTGAGAGTTAATTATATCCGGATCCCGCAGCAAGTGCGGCAGGTCAGCAGAGTCCTGGCCGTGAGGTGCAAGCATCTTCTTTAGGTTTTGCCACAGAGGTTTGGGATTATGCAGGTTATCATTGATATGTTGGGAGAAAAAACATGCTTTTTCTCTCTCAATTGCTTGTGACACCATTTTTTTAAGCTCTCTATAGCTGTCCCCAAAAACCTCAGTTTTGAATTTTTTGTAATGCATGTGTTGTTCATCTCTAAGTCGCATCATTTCCTTGATGGTGTTTGTTATCCAGGGGTGGGGAGGATGTTTGAATTTTCTCGTCTTCATCGGAGCATGAAGGTCCATTAGACCCCTGACACACTCAGTTAGAGATCCAACCATCTCATTCACTCCCTCCATCTCATAGAAATTTAACCAATTGATAGCACCGAGATCCAGATTAAGTAGATCCATTAAAATGTCATTGAGGGGCCTGAATGTAACCCAAACAGGATCTGCTCTCCACTTCCCCACCCTAAGCTCCACCGCCAACATTGCATGCCCTCCCAGGTCAGGAGTATGCTTCACTGTTACACTGCACGTACTCACATCAGTGCAAATGATGTCAATCAAGGTGCTACTATGGTTGGTGTGATGTGTGGGTTCTTTTATTAGCTGTCTTAGCCCGAGGCTGTGCATGCAATGTGAGAAATCCTTATATTTGCTGCTTCCTGTATCTAAGAGGTTGATGTTGAAGTCACCTGTCAATACAATTCCGTCATAGCCGGTAAGTGAGGTGATTGTTTCGGTCAAGGCATCAAGGAACAAGCTCGTATCCTGCCATGGGGGACGATAAGCGGTGCCCACCAGAATATTCCTGTTGTTTATCCGGACAGTAATCCACATCTGCTCAATAGACGGTGCGATATTAGGATGGGGACATATTTTTATGTTTATCAGATTGTTTGCCAAGTCCTTCATTTCAGAATGCGTTAATGTAATTTAGGTCTACGGTCCCCTGTAGTTGTGTAAAAAACCTTGAACTTAAAAAAGGTACGGGAGGTTCCATACTAAAAATCAAACCTACATATTCTAAAAGTGATTTATTTATGTTTTAAGACGCAATATTTCTTATTTTAAAAAAAATAAAACGTTAGCAAAATTGCGAGTTTCTGAACTAAATTTTTTATAAAGATACGTAAGGAGCCATCGGTGAGCGAGTCTCATTCGAACTTGTTCAGTTTTTTGATTAAGTAAATAATATGTATAGCTTTATACTTATGCGATATTTTAGATAAATAGAAAAACAAAAGATCATCATCATCATCACGATATAAGCCCACATCCACCCACTGCTGAGTATAGGCCTCTTCTTTATCACGCCATTCCCTTCGGTCCCCTGCCAGCCTTATCCATTGTTTACCCACTGCCGTTACTGTATCGTCGGACCATCGGGCAGGTGGTCTACCCACAGAAAAATAAAAGATAAATAGAAAAAAAGATATGTATTGCCCAAGCATGAACTTTCCTATTTCCCACTGACCGATAATGATTGAAGGAAAGAAAAAAAAATCGAGTACCTATATTGTATCATGCAAAATTTTCATTTGAGTATTTTTCGGTTGTCACTCGAGTCAGACTCCGACCACAACACTAAACCTAATTTTCCGCTGCTCCTGATCTCATTAAACCAATTAATTAATTGATTAAGTACCTCCCACACCTGATGGGCAAATCATTGCTAGTTCAAATACTGCGATTCATTGGATTGCGAAAATTTATACTTGTTTGTACAATTCGAGTACATCATTGTGATATCATCGAGTTTGATCCGTGTATCACATTTTTTTATATCATAATATTTGGTAGGTAAATCAATGATACCTAAATAAAGTGAAAATTCTATTTTTTTTTGTACTCAGGAGCCCATTTCTCGGGCGGGACATTTATCATAATACACAACATATACCAATAAAACATTGTTTTTATGTATGGATTTCATGTGACATCCGCCTTGTTTTTAAAATATTACGAGTACGAAAATTGGACTCCTGGAGCCCAATTCTCGTGCTCGTGATATTTTCGCTCGTGGCGGTTATCACATGAATTGGGCTCCAATTGTAGTAAAATATCTGGCATTAAACTGTGATATCTTACTTTATTTATCTTTTGTTTTTAGTTATTTAAAACTTTATTCCACAAAACGATACAATAGGTGAACTTAATGCTTAAAAATGAATCCTTTTAATCTTCATTTTTTCATTTTTCTCTGGATAGTTTGTATGGGAATCATTTCTCAAAAAACAAGGTTACATGGGAGCATTCTCGTGCGCAAAGTACGAGCCGTGTAACAATTCGTGCTGCCACGAGCCTCGAACGAACACGTTTGGAGTGTTCGTCTCGTATATGGTTCAAATCCGAGCATGCACTTCTAGATTTTTCAAATCTTTGTGTGTATTTCTACTATTAGCTCCGAGGCAAATAATCGTGAGGAAACTTCCACTTTTCGGATAGATTCTGAAACGTGTAACCCTGATTCAGTTGATCTGGTTCCCTTGTTAAAGGGTTGTGTAAGTCAGACGGCAGTGGCTTAATTGTAATTACCAGACTCCCCAAATTCTGAATCATGTCCAAGCGTACCCCGGGCTCCAGAGCGACAGCTTTGGATGCAACCGGCAATTACACGGTAAAATGAAGAAGATGTTGATATTAGCAAGGTGAGACATCGACGAAATTAGCGTTGCCAATGGATTTTCAGTAATTGTGGCGATAATGAGACCTTAGAATTATTTATGGGATTTCTATTCTAATGTTAGTGACCATGAAAATTGAAAACAATATGTAAATTATGAGAACTTTTTTAAAAAGTGCAACGATTAATCGGAGAACGGTTAAAATTATGTCATAAATACTTCCTACAAGTATCCATTATTTTTATAATTGCTAAAAGTGGCCACTTTACGCACTTACTTAAATAATAAGAAATTACTTACTTACTTTAATAATAAGAATTATGGTTACTTGCACGGAGATAGATTACCTACACAAGTACAGGTGTACTTGTGTTGGTAGGTGTAGTGTGTAGAATTAAGATTTTTTGAAGTTCAAAAAATTCAAAAAATCTTAATTCTTTCCTATGTGGATTCACCGTTGTACTTTTTAGTCAATTAATATAAATCTACTGGTGGCACTAGTTTCGTCGATGTATCATCTTAACTTTGGTTTGTTGAAAATCAGTGTTGGTGTAGATAAAGATTCTAACATTTCCCCAGATTCGATTTTTTTTCCAAAATGATACGTTTGACAACTGATGACGTTGAATTTTAATTCATAGTATTAACTCGTGTCTATTTACGTAATGTTGTTAAGGGCCTCGGTCTTCTTAGGGTAAAGATGTTTACTATGCCTTATACTTAACATCTTATACTTATTGGCTCAGCAAGCCAACGTCCATTCATATAACATAATCACCGAATCGAACCCCCAGCGACTATCCTTGATTTGATCCCGCGTTCCATCACGAAACAGCCAAGTTATATTATGGCTCCTCAATTGTTCGCCACGACCATTTGTTCGCAATTCTCTCCTTTTGTTCACTTATTCTTCCATTTCCCATGAGTGTGTCCTATATGGACCGTGTGTTGAAAGATTGAAACCTGAGACACACTTAGGATGTTTGTTTTCCGTGCCATTTGTCAATTGATGGAGGACCAAATGTCTCCTGAACATGATATCAAATTTCATATCTGGCTACTCTACATCCATTGTGATTCCATTTGAAACTGTTATTTCTTTTCAGAACCTATTGACTATACACAAAGAATTATAACTTTTTCATTGTCGGGTAATACTGCTCATTTAATAAATCGTTTGTATTTTTAGCTTATATAGTTTCTATTTTTATTTTATGCTTTTCCGAATCATCGTGAGAAAATTTTACCGCACTTTTTAATTTTTGCGAGATGTGTTTGACAGGCATTGACATTGATGACTAAGGAGCGGTCCGGGCGTTTGGAGCCGTAGGGGTCCGTTTGAGTTGCTTCAAATTGTGGGCGCAGACTAGGTTTCTAGTCTTGTTATAATTCTATGACTATACCTATAATGCGAAAATTCGTAGTAAACGGTGTCATTTCATTAAAGTGCGACCACGATTAGAAGGCGCTTTAGTGTCATTGACAGGGAGGCGTTGTAACACGTATTTTCTATGCGACAATGTCAAAGCAGCATAATAATCCTTTCGCTTTAGCATCATATCGGTGACAGATGTCAAAATCTATACATATTTCACGTTAGTCTCTTTCTAACGCGTGACTTCCGAATAACTCTGTCCTGCTGTCACCGATATCATCTTCTCATCTTAGCGTGTAATTTTCAGTTGCGTCCAAAGCTTTCGCTTTGGAGCCCAGTATACGCTTAGACCATGATTCAGGATTGGGGGGGTCTGGTAATTACAATGAAGCGACTGCCGTCTGGCCTTCGCAACCCTTTAACAGGCGGAACCAGACCAAATGAATCATGGTTACACGTTTCAGAAACTTTTTCCGAAACGTGCAGGTTTCCTCACGAAGTTTTCCCTCACCACCGAGCAGATGGTAATGGTAGAAATAAGCACATAGATTTGAAAAAAACCATTGGTGCATGCTCGGATTCGAACTTCGACCACGTGCGTGGAAGGCGCGTTCGTATC
>JADPWL010001882.1:0-12242 GCA_019059595.1 Marasmia exigua | reverse complement strand
CCATATTGTTTTTTTATATGAAAGTAGACATAAAATGAACAGACCCATATTTTTTCTTTTTTCAAAATTTGTCCATTTTCATGCATAAAATAATTATTGAAATTCTTTTTATTCTAAATAGACGTAAGCGCCAAATGACGTCATCGGACGGCTGAATACAGCGATATTCCTTTGCTTATCATTGTTTTAATAAAAAAAGGTACTACTGTCAAACGTAAATAATACTAATGTCAACATTGTCAACGTCATTCATACATTCAACGTTGACAAGTTGTCTTTTTTTTTACAGTTACATGTCATGGGTTTGGCATTTCGTAAATTTAAAACTATAATGTGTTGAGCAAAGAAATATTTTACATTCTGCCGTCCGATGACGTCATCTTACGTTTTTTAGTTTTTAATTTTTTTCTCAGTAAATAAGCAATATAAAAAATGAATAAATATATATTCGAGCAGCGGAAAAGTAATCAAAGAATTGGTATTTTTTGTTTCAGAGCTTAGCAATTTTGAAATGTTGTCCATTGATTTGAGGCTTATTTGTGTGTGTTCTTTGCAATAACCCTATCAATATTTTGAATTATATCCAGTAGTTTTATTTAAGCCTTGTTGTGGAATGAATTGTATTATTAATTAAAAACTGTCCATTATAAGGGGTGGAGGGTTAACAACCTTGAGATACAGGATAGTCCTAATTCAGGTGTTAACCCGCCATAGTCCTCACTGTGAGTTCTTACTTTACTGTACTGTAAATTTTACGAACTTAAGATTCTTGTTACCTACCCTACATATACTGTATAACGTGTTTGTAATGGACAACATTTCAAAATTGCTAAGCTCTGAAACAAAAAATACCATTTCTTTATTTACTTTTCCGCTGCGCGAATATATATTTATTAATTTTTTATATTGCTTATTTACTAAGAAAAAAATTAAAAACTAAAAAACGTAAGATGACGTCATCGGACGGCAGAATGTAAAATATTTCTTTGCTTAGCACATTATAGTTTTAAATTTACGAAATGCCAAACCTATGACATGCAACTGTCAAAAAAAAGACAACTTGTCAACGTTGAATGTATGAATGACGTTGACAATGTTGACACTAGTATTATTTACCTTTGACAGTAGTACCTTTTTTTTATTAAAACGATGATAAGCAAAGGAATATCGCTGTATTCAGCCGTCCGATGACGTCATTTGGCGCTTACGTCTATTTAGAATAGAAAGAATTTTAATAATTATTTTATGCATGAAAATGGACAAATTTTGAAAAAAGAAAAAATATGGGTCCGTTCATTTTATGTCTATTTTCATATAAAAATACAATATGGACATGTTAAAAATATGAAATGTTGTCCATTGTTTGTACAATGTAAAATGTTGATTATGGTGAGAATAAACGTTATTATTATTATTATTACGATGGGTCGATGACATCACCAAGACCGTGGGGACTACATGGTTCCGAGCGGCTCAAGACCGGGTACATTGGCGTAAAGGAAAGGAGGCCTATACTCAGCAGTGGGTACTACCGGGCTGATGATGATGATGATAGGTATGGCGACGATAACCCGTTTGGAACAGTGGTAGTGAACGCTATCTCTGGTGAAAGGGTTGCGGGTTCGATCCCCGCACAGTACAAATATTGGCGTGCATGAATATGTTGGTTTGTCTTGTTCTAGGTGTTTTCTATGTATAAGTATATTTTGTAATCCCACTGTTGATTCTGATATCCGTAACACAGGTGCTTGAGCTACCTATCTCGGAGTCAGATCAACGTATGTGATGCTGTGAAATATTTATTTATCTATGATAGCAAAAGATACCTTAAGGTGACGCATTGACAAAACTAGCCATCACTACTATCGCCAGTAGATTTGTATTAAATGTGGCAATGATGAGACATTAAAAAAATACAACGGTGGATTCATAAAGAAAAGTTTTTTTTTGAGATGTACTTATGTTATTTTCGTATAAGTAACGATAATTCTTATTATTGCCAAAAATAACCTATTTTATGTACGACTGTACGGAGAATAAAAAATTCATCACCTTAAGGTAAATTTTCGCTTGCACGGCAAGAATCACTTATACCAACATACCGTTTTAAAAAAGATCTGCCAACCTTCTTTAAATTTTCACATCAAAAGGAATCAAAGTTGCTACAAGCAAATCTGAAATTTCTGCTTTAATAATAAGTATAACTTTCTGTGCAACAGGTAGGTATTACTCTGACAAATTTACAAAAGGTAATAAGTGCTTATAGCATATCAAACGAATCAATTTGAACACTGACGAACTTTTGTGTTCTTTGACTGTACCTGGGTTATGATTCGACGACCCCTTTGGAACAGTGTTGCGAACGCTGCCTTTGGTCCAAGGGTTGCGGGTTCGATCCCCGCACATCACAAACATGTGTGTGCATGAACATATCTGTTTGTATTGGTCTGGGTGTTTTCTATCTATTTCTATGAGGTTCCCACTGTTGATTCTGATATCGGTAACACAGGTGCTTGAGCTACCTATCTCTAAGTCAGATCAATGTATGTGATGTTGTGAAATATTTTATATTATTATTATTTATATGATGAAATACATTATTTTGTTTTTGTAACAGGTGTCCGAAATACATATACCTCCGCGGTTCAGGGGGTCACTGACCAACTTTCAAGAAGATATTGCTGTAGTCATTATGGAGCAGTCTGTGCTCTTCAACATCTTCATCAGACCGGCGTGTATAGACTTCAGTATTCTGTTTGAGAAACGGCAGTTTCAAGATGGATCCGTCGGGAAGGTGAGTGACCCCTTTTTACCCGACTATGGCGAAGCAAAAAGGAGGGTTATGATTTTGACCTGTATGTATGTATGTATGGTTGTTCATCTGTTCCCTCATAACTTCTAGTTATCATATTTGAACAAATGAGGTGTCTTTAGAAGCATCTTAATTATTTTCTGGTCATAGGTGACATGACGTTACGTTAAATTGACTACAGCGCCCTCTAGGGGACTTAGAGTAAAGAACTAAAAAAAAAATTGTTTGACGGCACCGTGTGGGGTATCAAATGAAAAAGCTTGTTTTAGCACATTTCGAATAATTTTATTTACATGACTAAAAATATGTTAAATAAATAGTTTAAAAAATAAAACCCGACTTCCAAAAAAAAACACGCTCTAAAAAGAACGAAATAAGAAATTTGTCTGTACTGAAATTATTATGCCGTATTGCCGTGGTCGTATGCCACCTACTGTAGCGAAACAGATTCATTATATTAATAACAAAATCAATGTGGCATACGACCACGGCGATACAGCATAATAATTTCAGCAGAGACATTTTTTTTGTTTCGTACTTTTTAGAGCGTGTTTTATTGAAAGTACAGTTTATTTATCTTTATCATTATGTATGTTTAAATACATGCGGCGCTTTCTGCGACATGTTTATCACCAATCGTTTAATCACCAATTTCATTTAAGGTGACGGGTAGGGCACACTAGCGACGCCAATCTATTTTAATTTGTAGCTACTAAACCGGATGTATTTTAAACCATTTCGGGGTTACAACCTCTCGACAAATACTTATACTATTTATTAAATAACTATACATAAATGTTGGGTCCGTTTTTGTACGCGAAAAATTGATTACCGCCAAAAGCGGCCACTTTTAGCGTACCCGGTTTGGTAGCTAAAAATTAAAATCGATTGGCGTCGCTAATGTGCCCTACCCGACACCTTAAGGAAAATAAATACGACATTTTTCACAATTCTCACGCAATCATGCGAAATAAAGTATTTTAGCGTACTTTATTTTTCTCATAAAGTATAGAGTACAATCACCTGAAATAAAGTACAATACTTTATTATAAAGTACGGGTGGCAACCCTAACTGTTACACACGTTTATTTTCATAAAGCATGCTATTTTTGAGCATGTACTACAAATAAGCGTGTGTAACACAACCTGTTGTGTGCCGGGCACCTTCCTTACGTGTTGGTGGCGATGAAGCCCGACAAGTGATACGGATGTACAATAGCATCGGTGCCCCGCGCGCGCGCCGCCAGTGACTAAGGACACAGAGTCTAAGCGACACGCTCTCGGCGGACACGCACGCGCGCTGCGTGGATGCTATTGTATGCTTTGTCACCTATGAGCGGAACCTAAGTAGTCATGCTCAGTCAAATGTCTCTGAGGTGGTGGCGCTATGTGGCGGGTCATTACATTCCCTCTAATATGGTTGAGTGAAATGATGGCTGACACATACGTCATACATGTGAACAGGTGCCACCTTTGGGGACTGGTCTGCTTCGGTCTGTGCGTTGAAGTAGCCAATCACGTAGCGAGTGTTAAGTCTCCCTCTCCCCTTTCCTACCGCCTAAATTGACACGTTGAAATTAGAAGAAAGCGGTACTCATACGGCATCTATTGGGGGTGATCTGTGGCTTCGGTTTACCTCATAATATTTATTTTATTATTATTTCCTTTATTTTATTTTGTGTAACAATTGAACTGTATGGCTTGGTATGATGATGACACAACATTGTATGAAAGTTTGGCGATTAAAAAGAGTAACTGGCGAGTTTCTTGCCGGATCTTCTCGACCAGAAACAACTTTCCGAGCCGGTGCTAGAATCGCATTATGTTTATTTATTTCTTTAGTATATTTTATGTATCAACATATATATGTATTAACATGTAAATTATACATAAGTACTTATAAATAGTTTTAAGTCATTCAAATGTATGATGATTTGTAAGAGCTGTGTACAAGCCTATGCAAATAAAGAATTATTTGAATTTGAATTTGTACATCCGTATCACTTGTCGGGTTATCGATGTACCTACCATTACGTGTAATAAACGTCTTAAAACAAGAAAGTGTCTCTCAGTCACCGTTTCATCACCACCAACCCGTAAGGAAGGTGCCCGGTACGCACACAACCTTACGCGTGCTAATTTTGAGCATGCTCAAAAAACGCACGCCGGTTGATTTTTAAGATGACGGGTAGGGCACACTAGCGACGCAAATCGATTTTAATTTTGAGTTACTAAACCAGACGAGATCAAGAGCTCCCCCATCAGCTCCATTCTCGGGTTTATCCTGGAACTGGAGCTACATGAGGTGCTGTAATAGGTTACGGGGCTGCCACAATAGATCATCTACTGGTCGCAGTGGCTATGAGACGCAGGGCTCACCCCATTTCTATCAAATAATAATACTAAACCAGATCTATTTTAAACAATTTCGGGTTTACAATCTCTCGGCAAACACCAATACATTTATTTAATACTTATAGTTAACTGTTTGGTCTGGTTTTGCTCTCAAATTTTGAACTACCGCCAAAAGTGGCGTGAAATTTTCGCGTAAAAAAACGGACCCAACATTTGTTCATGGTTATTTAATAAATAGATTTAATTTTTGACCCCGAAATTGTTTAAAATAGATCTGGTTTAGTAGCTTAAAATTAAAATCGATTGGCGTCACTAGTTTGCCCACCCGTCACCTTAAGCATGCTACCTGTGGTGGGTGGATTTTGGCGGGGTGCTTAGCACGTGTAAACAGTAACTTAAAGCTATTTGTTACACATGCTAATTTTTAGCATGCTTTTTAAGCATGCCAAATTTGAGCATGCTTAATGAACTGTCCACCTTTGCTATCAATAAGCATGCTATTAGCACTTTATTAGCATGCTTAAAAAAAGCAAACCTGCGTACACGTGCTAAAGTACTCCACCATCATCGTCAGCCCATTTAAGTCCCCACTGCTGGGGCACGGGCCTCCCTCAATCACATGAGGGGTAATTGCCATACTCACCACGCTTGGCAGACGGGTTGGCGAGGGTTTTGATATAAATGCAGAGTTTTCCTTCTCTGGGTGCTGATGATCATGCCAGCAGATTTACCTTAGTCGCCTTTTACGACACCTCGGTATGAGTGAGGGTGGCCTATTCTACTCTGCCGGGGACCACACGGCATCCACCATACTCCCTATTTATTTTAATTTAATTTGAATTTATATTTATATACGCATATTATGTAACTGATAAATTATCGCTGAAGAATTCGTGCAAATTGTAATAACATTTGTAAATATTGATTTTGACGATGAACTAAAAACCGACTATCAATAAAACACGCTCTAAAAAGTACGAAACAAAAAAAATGTCTCTGCTGAAATTATTATGCTGTATCGCCGTGGTCGTATGCCACATTGATTTTGTTATTAATATAATGAATCTGTTTCGCTACAGTAGGTGGCATACGACCACGGCAATACGGCATAATAATTTCAGTACAGACAAATTTCTTATTTCGTACTTTTTAGAGCGTGTTTTATTGATAGTCGGTTTTTAGTTTTTATGAGACAACTGAAGGCCTTTGCCCTGCAGTGGGACAGTATATAGATACTGTCCCACTGCAGAGCAAAGACCTCCATCATGGAAATCATGTCATTGCTACTATGATGGGGTTAGGCTTAATCACCGCTTGCCTAATCCGGATTGTTGATCACAATCCCGAGCTATGTTCGAAAAGTTCAAAACATACCTTTGCTGTACCTGGGAATCGAACTCAGGACCCCCAGATTACAAACAAACGTTATTATAATCAAATCATCGTCAAAATCATCATTTACAAATGTTATTACAATTTGCACGAATTCTTCAGCGATAATTTATCAGTTACATAATATGCGTATATAAATATAAATTCAAATTAAATTAAAATAAATAGGGAGTATGGTGGATGCCGTGTGGTCCCCGGCAGAGTAGAATAGGCCACCCTCACTCATACCGAGGTGTCGTAAAAGGCGACTAAGGTAAATCTGCTGGCATGATCATCAGCACCCAGAGAAGGAAAACTCTGCATTTATATCAAAACCCTCGCCAACCCGTCTGCCAAGCGTGGTGAGTATGGCAATTACCCCTCATGTGATTGAGGGAGGCCCGTGCCCCAGCAGTGGGGACTTAAATGGGCTGACGATGATGGTGGAGTACTTTAGCACGTGTACGCAGGTTTGCTTTTTTTAAGCATGCTAATAAAGTGCTAATAGCATGCTTATTGATAGCAAAGGTGGACAGTTCATTAAGCATGCTCAAATTTGGCATGCTTAAAAAGCATGCTAAAAATTAGCATGTGTAACAAATAGCTTTAAGTTACTGTTTACACGTGCTAAGCACCCCGCCAAAATCCACCCACCACAGGTAGCATGCTTAAGGTGACGGGTGGGCAAACTAGTGACGCCAATCGATTTTAATTTTAAGCTACTAAACCAGATCTATTTGAAACAATTTCGGGGTCAAAAATTAAATCTATTTATTAAATAACCATGAACAAATGTTGGGTCCGTTTTTTTACGCGAAAATTTCACGCCACTTTTGGCGGTAGTTCAAAATTTGAGAGCAAAAACAGACCAAACAGTTAACTATAAGTATTAAATAAATGTATTGGTGTTTGCCGAGAGATTGTAAACCCGAAATTGTTTAAAATAGATCAGGTTTAGTATTATTATTTGATAGAAATGGGGTGAGCCCTGCGTCTCATAGCCACTGCGACCAGTAGATGATCTATTGTGGCAGCCCCGTAACCTATTACAGCACCTCATGTAGCTCCAGTTCCAGGATAAACCCGAGAATGGAGCTGATGGGGGAGCTCTTGATCTCGTCTGGTTTAGTAACTCAAAATTAAAATCGATTTGCGTCGCTAGTGTGCCCTACCCGTCATCTTAAAAATCAACCGGCGTGCGTTTTTTGAGCATGCTCAAAATTAGCACGCGTAAGGTTGTGTGCGTACCGGGCACCTTCCTTACGGGTTGGTGGTGATGAAACGGTGACTGAGAGACACTTTCTTGTTTTAAGACGTTTATTACACGTAATGGTAGGTACATCGATAACCCGACAAGTGATACGGATGTACAAATTCAAATTCAAATAATTCTTTATTTGCATAGGCTTGTACACAGCACTTACAAATCGTCATACATTTGAATGACTTAAAACTATTTATAAGTACTTATGTATAATTTACATGTTAATACATATATATGTTGATACATAAAATATACTAAAGAAATAAATAAACATAATGCGATTCTACCACCGGCTCGGAAAGTTGTTTCTGGTCGAGAAGATCCGGCAAGAAACTCGCCAGTTACTCTTTTTAATCGCCGAACTTTCATACACTGTTGTGTCATCATCATACCAAGCCATACAGTTCAATTGTTACACAAAATAAAATAATAAAATAAATATTATGAGGTAAACCAAAGCAGACCAGTTCCCAAAGGTGGCACCTGTTCACAAGTATGACGTATGTGTCAGCCATCGTTTCACTCAACCATATTAGAGGGAATGTAATGACCCGCCACATAGCGCCACCACCTCAGAGACATTTGACTGAGCATGACTACTTAGGTTCCCCTCATAGGTGACAAAGCATACAACAGCATCAATAGCATCCACGCAGCACGCGTGCGTGTCCGCCGAGAGCGTGTCGCTTAGACTCTGTGTCCTGAGTCACTAGCGGCGCGCGCGCGGGGCACCGATGCTTTTGTGCATCCGTATCACTTGTCGGGTTTCATCACCACCAACCCGTAAGGAAGGTGCCCGGCACACAACAGGTTGTGTTACACACGCTTATTTGTAGTACATGCTCAAAAATAGCATGCTTTATGAAAATAAACGTGTGTAACAGTTACGGTTGCCACCCGTACTTTATAATAAAGTATTGTACTTTATTTCAGGTGATTGTACTCTATACTTTATGAGAAAAATAAAGTACGCGAAAATACTTTATTTCGCATGATTGCGTTAGAATTGTGAAAAATGTACTTAGTCGTATTTATTTTCCTTAAGGTGTCGGGTAGGGCACTTTAGCGACGCCAATCGATTTTAATTTTTAGCTACCAAACCGGGCACGCTAAAAGTGGCCGCTTTTGGCGGTAATCAATTTTTCGCGTACAAAAACGGACCCAACATTTATGTATAGTTATTTAATAAATAGTATAAGTATTTGTCGAGAGGTTGTAACCCCGAAATGGTTTAAAATACATTTTAGTAGCTACAAATTAAAATAGATTGGCGTCGCTAGTGTGCCCTACCTGTCATCTTAAATGAAATTGGTGATTAAACGATTGGTGATAAACATGTCGCAGAAAGCGCCGCATGTATTTAAACATACATAATGATAAAGATAAATAAACTGTACTTTATTTTGATACTATGTACTTTTTTTCCTTACCTGTAATAACGAATGTACTTTATCTGCAAAAAAAAGGTGGCAACCCTAGTAACAGTACCTTTTATTTTTTATTTTATTTATTAGGAATAGCAAACAGCTACAAAATACATGTTCATCTAAGACAGTACATACTTAAACTACTTAATAATATTGTAGCCCACGACGCTATCCACATGTTGCTAAAATCAAATTGTCGCAAGCTGCTCAAAAAATACAACTAATAATATTACAAAGAGAGCAAAATATAATGAGAAAAAAGATTCGGTAGGTATTTAGGTGGACAATTTGGGCACAAAAACAGAAGAATGGTAATTAAATATAAGAGTAGAACGGTATAACGATCTTACAATGACAACTGTTCAATAACAGTTTTTTTAAAATTATTTATATTATTAACAAAAATATCGATATCTTTAGAGTGGAAACTGTCATTATAAGACCACATCATACGACGAATCGGTACGCGCCAGCCAGTATTCGTTCGACTTTTACGAACTGCAAAAAGGCGAGCAGCACGCACCTCTCGCCTATGTGTGGTTCTAGGTACAGAGTAATATACTTTGGAAACTAACTCGTTACAATCAAATTTGTTGTGTACAAGTTTATACAGTGTGACAGTCTCCAAGTATTTACGTCTAGTAGCAAGTGGCATTAATTTAAACTTACTTAGCAAAGGAACACGGGTCAAATATGTTTTATAACATCTATAATGAATAGCACGCAGAAACTTATTTTGAATTTTCTCAATTTCCTCTATATACTTTTTATAATACGGGTTCCAGATTGGTACCGCATATTCAAGTTGGGAGCGAACTAGGGCTTTATATAAATATAGATATGTAGATGGGCGTCTAAAGTCTGTTGTTGACCTCATCACAAAACCGTACATTTTATATGCCTTTTTAATGATATTTTCAACATGTATACTTAAGTGTAATTTAGAATCTAATTGTATCCCCAAATCTCTCAGATTGTGTAATTTAATTAGATCGGTATCACAGAGTTTGTAATTATAGTGCAACGTGTTTTTATTCTTGGTAAAAGATATATAATGGCATTTTGGTATACTCAATTGAAGTTTATTAGTAATACAATACGCTGATAACTTATTTAGATCATTTTGAAAGGAGATACAATCCTCAATAGATTTTACGGGCTTATACGCTTTGAGGTCATCAGCATATAATAAAAATTTACAATTATGAAAACATTCTTTTATATCGTTTATAAATATTATAAATAACGGAGGTCCAAGAATAGAGCCCTGAGGTACACCTGAGGTGACCGAAACGCTTCCAGACTGATAACCGTTTATGACAACCTTCTGAGATCGATTAAGAATATAAGATGAAAACCAACGCAATAAATTGCCACGGATACCGTTAAAAGCAATCTTATCGAGAAGTAGCTGATGATCCACTTTATCGAAGGCCTTTTTAAAATCACCTTTACCCCCTTATTACAAATCACGGACTAAAGATAGTCCCGGAACATAATTCGTGCGAACTCCTTTTGACATTACAACTTTTGCGTACTAGAACGGGATGACATGACATTTAGTACGGTAATTGCCTCGGTGGCGCACTGTTTAGTGGGTCGCACTTTAAAGCGACGGCTGCGCAAAAGGTCCCGGGTTCGATCCCCGGGTCGGGCCAAAAATTGTACCTAAGTTTTCGGTAAGAAATTCTTAGTGGCAGCCCGGAGTCTGGAAGTTGGCGGTTGACCCCCGTGCCTCGGAAAGCACGTTAAGCTGTTGGTCGTGCGCCTGATCCCTCTCCGGTAGTGTCACAGTAGTGTCCCAATCCGAATATAAGGGTAAGGGAATAGAGAGTGTACTTGTGTTTGCGCACACACATGAGCACTATAATATATCCTGCGTACGTGGCTGATCGTTGAGATTGGCCGCCGTAGCCGTAATCGGTTGGGATATTATTAGTACGGTAATAACTATAGATCGCGATTTAGAATAAGGTGGTTAGAGATTCGGAACAGTGTATCATTTGGCTGAGTCGGATCACTGTGTTGTTTCATTAAGGAGTTTCACACGTCCAATATTTACCTGTTTCAGATTGCCACTTGGGCCCAAACCACATTCGAAGTAGAGCACAGAAGCCTGAGGGTTCTGAAGCTGCCTTATGTGCCGATTGAGGAGTGCTTAGAAGATTCCCAGCCTAATTTTAGACCATACATTACCGGAGATAAGTTCTGTGCTGGATACAGAAACGGTAAGGGTTTTTAATTAACGTATGCATTAAAAACATCAGGGTGTGGAAGAGATATAACCGGCGCAGACGCAGGTTTAATTAAATGCATCTCTATACGGGTGCGGTAGAGAAAGAACGTCGCCAGCCACGTCACCCCAGTACTGACGGCTCGCGCGATTTTTAGTGTTCCGTAGCCAAATGGCAAGTATCATCGTCATGTCTGTCCGTCTGTGTGTCCGTCCGTATGTCACAGCCACTTTTCTCCGAAACTATAAGAACTATACTATTGAAACTTGGTAGATGTATTTTGTTAGCCGCATTACCGCCTGGCCGTGTGTGGTCCCCGGCAGAGTAGAATAGGCCACCCTCACTCTTACCGAGGTGTCGTAAAAGGCGACTAAGGTAAAGCTGCTGGCATTATCATCAGCACCCAGAGAAGGAAAACTCTGCATTTATATCAAAACCCTCGCCAACCCGTCTGCCAAGCGTGGTGAGTATGGCAATTACCCCTCATGTGATTGAGGGAGGCGCGTGCCCCAGCAGTGGGGACTTAAATGGGCTGATGATGATGATGATGAGCCGCATTACGATTTTTACATAAAAATTAGGCCTTCTAATTTCATCGATGCGTCACCCCCACACGTGCACTCTAACCAGACTGTGCCTCTTCATATAAAGCCATATTGGAAAAAACCGGCCAAGTGCGAGTCGGTCTCGCCCATGAAGGGTTCCGTAGCAGGCAGTAAGATATATGGAACGTAAATTGCGGTTTTCGATTTATAACGTATGAAAAAAAAACATGCACT
>JADPWL010001881.1:0-18188 GCA_019059595.1 Marasmia exigua | reverse complement strand
CACACGTCATAGTATCCAAATCTATAAAATTTCTTCAATTCAATTCAATTCAATTCAAATAATTCTTTATTTGCATAGGCTTGTACACAGCACTTACAAATCGTCATACATTTGAATGACTTAAAACTATTTATAAGTACTTATGTATAATTTACATGTTAATACATATATATGTTGATACATAAAATATACTAAAGAAATAAATAAACATAATGCGATTCTACCACCGGCTCGGAAAGTTGTTTCTGGTCGAGAAGATCCGGCAAGAAACTCGCCAGTTACTCTTTTTAATCGCCAACTTTTTTACAATGGTTTATTATCTTCATACCAAGTCATACAGTCTAATGCAACACAAAATAGAATGAAGCAAATTAAAAGCTAAATATGAGGTAAACCGAAGCGGACCAGTCCCCAAAGGTGGCACCTGTTCACAAGTATGACGTATGTGTCAGCCATCATTTCACTCAACCATATTAGAGGGAATGTAATGACCCGCCACATAACGCCACCACCTCAGAGACATTTGAGTGAGCATGACTACTTAGGTTCTCCTCATAGGTCACAAAGAGTAGTAGTTACTTAATCTAATACTAATAAACTGCAGGACGAGGTGTACAATAGTAGGTGGTTAGCATCTTGTCAATTATTGAATAATCAATATAAATCAATTTTATACAGTAATAAATGCTGCTAAGCCTAATTTATTAAAATTCAGTAATTATATAATATTAATGATTTTTGTTAATATATATGAAAATGTTACAAGTGTGCAGGCATGGAGGTCATTATGTCCATGAATCCTTATCATTTAAGTAGTCTACAATTTTATAGTATCCTTTACTCATTAAACAGGCTTTCACGTGAGATTTAAATGTATGCGTTGGTAACTCAATAACATTTTGTGGCAACTTATTGTACATTTTAATACTTAGACCAACAAATGAATTATTAATTTTTTAAGTTTCAGATTTGGAATCGCGAGCTTGTGTTTATTTCTAGTGTTAAAACCATGACAATCAGATTTTTTTCGAAAAAATATCCATGTTCTTTCGCACGTACAAAATACAGTCTAAAATGTATTGAGAAGCTACGGTTAAGATGTTAATGCTCTTAAATAATTCTTTTAGCGAATCGCGAGGTCTAAGGTTGTATATGGAGCGGATGGCCCTCTTCTGCAATACAAATATAGTCTGTATATCAGCAGCAGACCCCCACAACAAGAGACCATAAGACATTACACTATGAAAATAACTAAAATAAACCAATCTCGCGGTTTCAATATCGGTCAGATGTCTAATCTTCTTAACCGCATACGCGGCGGAACTAAGTCTTCCCGCCAAGGCTGCGACGTGGGGTCCCCATTGTAATTTGGCATCCATGGTAATGCCAAGGAAAACTGTTGAATCAATGACTTCAATACGTTCATTATTCATAGTGATGTTAGTATTGACCTGTCTTACATTGGGCATTGTGAATTTTACACATTTAGTTTTCTTAGCATTAAGAAGTAAGTTGTTAGTGGTAAACCAATGGAGAACTTGTGACAGAGTGTCATTTACATCGTCAAACGTACTTTTTCTTCGGTCAACATTAAAGATCAACGAAGTGTCATCAGCAAATAGCACTACCTCACAAAGGTCTTGTGTAAAGTAAGGAAGGTCATTTATATATATCAGGAAAAGCAGAGGCCCCAATATCGATCCTTGGGGCACTCCCATCAATAGAGGAGTGCCTGAAGAATATGTCCCATTAATGTTTACTTTCTGAATTCTATCAGACAAGTAAGAATTTATCAAACTTAGTGAAATCTTGGACACACCATAATGAGATAATTTTAA
Organism: Marasmia exigua; assembly: GCA_019059595.1. NCBI lineage: Eukaryota > Metazoa > Arthropoda > Insecta > Lepidoptera > Crambidae > Marasmia > Marasmia exigua. The sequence goes on along the minus strand of JADPWL010001881.1, from coordinate 16,350 downwards.
CAACAACGTTTGGTGCGTAACGCAATCAAATGCTTTCGATAGGTCACAAAATACTCCAACAGCATCCTGCTTGTTTTCCCATGCATCAAAAATATGCTTGATAAGTGCAACTCCTGCATCAGTTGTTGACTTACCTTTAGTGAACCCAAATTGTTTATTATGAAGCAGGTCGTTAACTTTAAAATGAGACAGCAACTGAACGAATATGACTTTTTCAAAAATCTTACTCAGTGCTGGTAATATAGAAATAGGCCTAAAGTTAGAAGGATTACTTTTATCACCTGATTTGAATAACGGTATGATTTTGCTATACTTCACTAAGTTAGGAAATTGGCCTTCGTCAACACATCTGTTGAATATCATTGACAAATGGGGTGCGATATGCAGTATTATATTTTTTAAAATGTCGACGGATATTCCCCAAAGATCTTCAGTTTTTTTTATATTTAGATCTTTAAAAGTTTTACTATTATCTCAGGTGTTACATGGGTAAATCTGAAAGGTGTTTTACATTCGTCAACTTTTGCTTTTAGCAAGGAGACAGCAAGATGTGAACTTGAGTTTAATGTACTTGTCGTTGTCACTGGTATATTAGTGAAAAAAGACTCAAATGCATTTGCCACATCAGCATCAGAGTCAAGTTGTTTGCCATTGATTTTTAGAGAGACCTTGTGTTCTTGTGTTTTGTTTTTACAAGTCTCTTTGTTTATGATATTCCATGTGATTTTAATTTTGTTAGTTGCTTTACTTATTTTGTTTTTAATGTAGTTTGATTTAGCAACAGCGCATACTTTCTTGAAGCATTTAGAATAGTTTTTTACATATTCTATTACTGTATGATCACATGAATTAGCCTTAATGTCATATAATTCAAACAATTTTCTTCTGCTTATGTATATACCTGTAGTGGCCCAGTCACTAAATCGATTTTTAGAATTATTTTTAATGGTCTTCTTTGTGAAGATGCCATTAAATTCCTTTTCAACAATTTCGAAAAGGCTTTCATATAATTCTTCAACACTATTTTCAATACATGGAATTGAGGATATTTTATTACAAATATTCTTCTTGAACTTTTTTACACGCCCCTTAGTAATGGGCCTACATGTGAAACTAGTAGACGGAACATTTCGATGACAGTCGATAACAGCCATCTGACCACTGTGATCAGAGTTTATAAAATTTATTATGGATTTTTCCCCTACATTACAATTACAGAATATGTTGTCCAAACACGTAGCTGAAGTGGAGGTGACTCTTGTAGGTTCATTGAAAAGGTGGTGTAAATTGAAAGACTTAAAAAGATTCAGAAACCTAATAGAGTTCTGTGAATCCTCTAGGATGTTAATATTAAAGTCACCGCACACAATAACTTTTTTACTTTTTGCACAAACTTTTCTCAAGACTTCTTCCATGCTAGTCTCAAATGAGTCATAAATTGCAGAAGGGGGTCTGTACACGCAGACAATGATATGCTGCTCCAGCTCTGCACACGAAATTTCAATAGTTCGTTCTATAGATAGTGACTCAATGTCTTTACGTTGTTTAGATTTAAGAGAATTTTTTAACAAAATGAGTGACCCTCCTCTTATTGCTGAGTCTCTCGTGAACGAACTGATAACTTTGTAATCATTAATACTAACAATTAATTGATGTTGATTTAACCAATGTTCAGTGAGACATAGTATATCAACATTCATTTCTTGTAAAAATAATTCTAGCTCTAATTCTTTACCAGGAAGCCCCTGTATATTCTGGTGAATAAGATTTAAGATATTAAGATCCTGCTTGGTCAATATGTTGCTAGAGGCGTCCTCTATTGTCTTAAACTTAAATTTAAATTGCTTGGAATATTTTCCAAAGTCTGACTAAATATATTATTTATATTAAATGCTAACAAAGTAGCCAGTTCTTTTTTTACATTATAAGGCAAATAAAATGTTTTGCCAGTCACTATAAACTTATAATTAATAAATTTATTTGTGTCAAAAAACACAAAGTTGTCGCTATGACTAGTCACTAAATTATATAATGTAGTATTCAATATGTGAATACTGTTATTTTTTTCTGGTAAATAGTGCCTAGAAAATGGGAAGGCACAAACAACAATTTTCTTTACAGCAATCTCTTTTAGGAGCGAAAATCCTTTAATAATGTCTTTCTTATTTGAATCTAGCCCATTCCCCATCATTAATATAATGATAGAGTCCTTATTATAATTACAACTAAGTATGCTATCTATTATTTGGTAAGCGATGCATTTGGCAAACAATAGTTCATTGTTTTACAATTGAGTTGCTTGTGCAAAAGGGGACCATAGCCAACTCCTGTTGAATCAGAGAATACTAGTACATTATTGTTTGTATTCTTAGTACTAGTAGTAGTGGTGGTGGTAGGCATTGTACAATCCGGTAAATCGCTATTAGTATCTAACAGGCTATTTGGCACTTGGTGCTGGGTAGGAAGGCTGCCACCCTGGCTGCACTTACCTTGGTCTGTGCCGCTACTCAAAGTGGGAACCTGGGGCTCGTCTGCCGCACCCAGATCGCAGCTGCACTGGGCCATGTACCTGTTTGCAGCGAGGATGTGCTCATGTATCTGTCGCTGGGCAGAGGTATAATTTCCAGTCATTACTACTAATGACCTCTCCAGACGCTGAAGCTGAGCCTGCAGTTCTTGAACATCGGTCTCGTACCTTAACCTACTTTCTTTTAATTTTAAGCTATACAATTCTAGACTATCAATAAAATCTATACGTTCCTTTCTTAGAACTAAGTTTTGGTTAAAACATTTCTTTCTTTTAATTAATTTATTGGTTTTCCTTATGTATTTATTTATTTTAATATATTTTTTAATTTTATTTTTACTACTTAACTTAGTATGATTATTAATTGAACAAGGATGATCGATAATATGAGACATTTCCCGTCCAGCTGGTGACCCTATCAACTCTTCATAGAGGCTGTGAGTGTGTAAAGCCTCTTGACATTGTTTGTCCTCTTCATGCAGTCTGATGGTCCTGTTTGCTTCACATAGCTCCACTTCAAGGTCCTGGATCCGAGTTAGGGCCTGCTCGTATGTGTTCCGACATTCATCAAAACTGCTGACTATGGTGAGTAGGTGATCACGTTGAACAGTGACATCCATAAGCTGGGTGTGAATATCTGCCATTTCCGTTTTTAACTGGGTATTTATGTTTATTATTTTCATAGACTCCTCCTCATTTTCCTCACGTTCTCTAAGAAGTTGACTATTGTCCTCCCTTTGTTCCTTCAGTTCCTCAAGGGCACGTCTAAGTTTTATTTCCAGTTGTTGAATGGTGGCCTTGCGAGTCATCATTTTGGCAATGTGTACTAATACTCAAACCTGGAATTATTTACAAAGACAAGTACAACAAATGTTTAGATAAGAATAAATAGGTTGTTGAAAGAATTTATTCTTTTCACTAAATTTGAAATTATTTATGACGTTATGTGAGAATAGTTCTGTACCTATGTATTGTAAAATTAATTGATTATAGGTAAGTCAATGAAGTGATATTTAAAGGGAAATAAAATATTTGTTGAGGTTAATGGAGGGTAGAACTCAAATATTTAAAGAAATTTGGGGAGATAAAGTTAATATATATTTTACTCAAAATGAATAAAATAGTATTTAGGTACTTGTAAGTACTAATCAAATAGGAAGCACAGTTTTGTTGACTGATTTACTTTGACATTCGGGTGCATAACAGGTATTATGTAGGTACCTATATTTGTGATTATTTTGGGACGACAATAATTATTCAGAATGTCTGTTTAGGATGATAGTATTAAAATCATATATCAGCACTGAGCACTGTGAAATGTTTTAACAAGTAACAAAAGGGACAGTAAATAACCTGTTTGCAAACTCTTCGTAGGTAAGTATTTGAAGGTTATTGTTTGCATTAAGATCATTCAAACATACAAGATTCCAGTTATATCGTTATACCATTGTAGAAATATGTAATTATAAGATTAAATAACACTTATACTTCCCCGGTTTGTCCGTTGTAGGTTCGAATCACTTTGACAGATTGCCTCCGAACAATTTTTCGGTATGAAATTCCAGGAATTATCCAAGCTACAGGTTTGCGCACACTTATCCTAATTATTTGGCAACTTAACTCAGTAATTGACTTAATTTTGTTACAAAGTTTAGTGAATTACATAATAAAATTAATTTTAATATTATCAGCTGGCGATTTTGACTCTCAACTTAATAAGCACTGAAAATACTAATTGGTTCAACACATTTAGTCTTTTCTGTGCCGACTCGTTAGCGCCGAAATTACTCAAATATAATATAAAACCAATGACTAAAGAGCAGAGAGATGTATAGTCTGTGGTAATAATCCTAAATTCTTTTAAAAGTAGGTACCTACTGACAAGCCTCAAAGGACTCATAGATGCCCACTGCTGGACTTATGTCTAAAGGCTATGCTTTCCTCGAGGTTCTTCACACAAATCGGTCCTGTGCCGCCGGCATCCAAGGAATTCCCGCTACCTTCGCCAGGTCGTCGGTCCACCTTTTCTGCCTTCCACAGCTACGACTCTTAAGCAGTAGGTACAGTCAACAGCAGAAGTAGCTTGACATATTTCGCAGTTTGTAGTTCTTATCCCGAGAGGCATAAGAGTCACAAAGAGTGCGAAAAGTGTGCATCAACTTTTGCAGCGGAGAACGCTAAACTGGAAAAACCGTGGAATCAATATTAATGGTACATGTCACACCTACGATTCGCAGACGACATCGTCATCTTGGCGGAAACCCTACAAGGCCTACAGGATATGGTGAGCAGCCTGGGTGAATCTTCCAAACACATCGGTCTTCGGATCCACATCGGCCCTGTGACAAGATGGGATGATGAAATTCGAAGGCTGGCTGGCTGATGTGGGCTAGATGAGAGTGGCCGAAAATCGGGAACAGTGGTGTCCAGCAGTTGACGAGTGTGGGTTGCTGATGATGATGATGATGATACAGAGCAATTAACTGGCTCAAGATTACATACACATTCAGAATCATTATCTGAAATATTGTAAGTATCCAATTCAAAAAACGCCACTTATCTCTGTCAATTCGTCTCGTTCTTGACTTCTTGAGCAATTGTCCGGAAATTATCCGTGACTTGTGGACACGTGACTATGACGGTTACTGACTTTTGATTAAAGATTAGATATTACATACAACGCCCTGGAGCCCAATTCTCGTGCTTGTGATAGTTTGAAAACATGGCGGATATCGCTGAAAACCATACGAAAAAACTATGTTTTAGTGATATATGTCGTATGAAAATAAATGTCATGAGCACGAGAATTGGGCTTCTGTTGGTCTAGCGGTTTAAGTATCGGTCCGTGATCTCAGGGTCCTGGGTTCGATTTTTGAGCGAAAAGTATGTTTCGAACTTTTCGGACATAGCTCGGGTTTGTGATCACCAATCAAGCGTGGTATTAAGCATAATTCCATCATAGTAGCGATAACTTGATTTCTATGATGGAGGCCTTTGCCGTGCAATGGGACAGTTTATAGGCTGATTAAAAAAAAATTACATACTTATTTATATTGTGGGAGAGCCACGCTTAGGCATAAATGGGCCGGCTCGACCGGAAGTGATACCACTGCCTCACAGAAGACCGGCGTGAAGCAGCGCCTGCGCTGTGTTTCGCCGTGTGAATGAGGTTCATCATCATCATCAGCCCATTTAAGTCCCCACTGCTGGGGCACGGGCCTCCCTCAATCACATGAGGGGTAATTGCCATACTCACCACGCTTGGCAGACGGGTTGGCGAGGGTTTTGATATAAAAGCAGAGTTTTCCTTCTCTTGGTGCTGATGATCATGCCAGCAGCTTTACCTTAGTCGCCTTTTACGACACCTTGGTAAGAGTGAGGGTGGCCTATTCTACTCTGCCGGGGACCACACGGCACATATATATATATATATATATGGAATAATATTTACACGTTCAAAATCATTTTCTCATCTCATTTGAGAAACTATCCGATACGAGCACGTATCCCTCAGTCTGGCAATTGGTACAAATACCTATGCACAAAGATTTTTTTTTATGCGACAGGTGACAAACGAGCAGACGGATCACCTGATGGCAAACGATTGCCGCCGCCCATGGACACCCGCGACACCAGTGGAGTCACAAGTATGCTGCCAACCTTTAAACCCCCTTTCCCCCGGATTGGGCCTCCGGTACCGTCACTCACGCAGCGAAACACAATACAGTTCACGCTGAGTGTAATCCTACTTTTGATTCTGATATCTGTAACACAGGTGCTTGAGCTACCTATCTCGGAGTCAGATCAATGTAAGTGATGTTGTGAAATATTTATTTATTTACATTTTAATTAGTAAACAGGAAAATAATTTTATAATCGGGCGATTCTTGTTTAAAATAGAACCGGTTTAGTAGCTAACAATTAAATTCGATTGGCGTCGCTAGTGTGCCCTACCCGTCACCTTAAGTTAAATGAGATCCAAGGCTGGCTATGCTTGCCCGTAGAAAGCATGTATTCTTTCTCGTAGATTACTCGCATTCATTCTAGCCTTACGACTGTGTTTCCACCAGAGATGTGCGAGCATGTGTGGCGACTTCGCTTCACTTACCTAACTTCTCTCAGTTCTTCTCCGCTCTCTCAGTTCGATTCTCTTCTTCTCCTGCAGCATGTGTTTGCCCACTGCAGAGCATATGCCTCCTCAATTCCTCTCCAGTTTCTTCTGTCGTCAGTCTTCTTGGAAATACGCTGCTCCAGCTTGAGTCTTAATGTCGTTGGACCATCTAGCAGTTGGTCCGCCAAGCGATTCTATTGGCTCTTAACAAACACATTCCTCGCAACACATCTTATGTTCAGCAGTGGCCTATATTGGCGGAAATGAAATGATAAATCCAGATACAAAAATGTAGCGAAGAAAATACACATCATACAATGCCACATCGTGACATTGTTGGTAGTAGAGATAAGTAATTTAGTCTATGGTAATAGAAACGCATCCATTTATAATTTTATTTTTATAACTTATCCTAGTACAATTTTCATAAATTACAATTACCTAATGCAATTCATAATTTTAGATGATTTTATGTGATAACTTACCAAAGATGGTTCCGGCATATCATCGGCTGGCGTCGATTGGCCGTTGCAGCGTTCTAGTTATTTATTTATTTGTACGATCACATATTTTTATTGAATGCTTGATATGCGACACTATTTTCACAATCGTTACAACTTGCATAATGTACGAATCTCCATAATTAGGTCTTATTATACGAATCTTGTTCACATGACTAATTCATATTTACGTTTTATTTTTCTGTTTTGTTTCTTTTAACCACGGATCTCGCCTATGAGTATACGCGGGCGGCCGCTGAAGTGCTGAATTGCTGACTGATGCGAATGCACCCAATCCCGGCACGGCCATACGTCGACAAATCTATAGGTGCATTTGTTGTGTGCATGGGTTTATATTAGCGACTGCGTGCGCGCTAGCCGAAGCCGGTTGTTCTTTATTCTTATTCTTATATGAAACATTTTTATTTCGTTCATTATTTATTTATTTATTATTTTTTCACAATTACATTAGTACTTTAAAACACATATATATACACACTAGGTACACAAGGCTGACGTCCGAGGCACTCACTCAGCTGGCCCTACTGAAAATCAGCGTCATGACCTTTTTCAGGGGCATGACATAGGCTGAGTGGGGGCCATTTATGTTGGAGGTCACAACACACAATATATTATTTGCACTGCCTGGTTATTAGTACTCATTATTTTGTTTTTCCTTTGTTTTGTTTTGTTTTTATTTTCTGTATCTATTTTGTTTTTCTTTTTGTTTGTTTGTTCTTTTGTAACTAATGTTGTACTCGTATGTAGTGTTGTGATGTCCAAAATAATAAAATTTTTCTTTCTTTCTTTCTTTCTTAATAGCGAATGTAATGGTAAACCAATTTATGCGAACTGCCAAGAAAAATGACGAATTTGCCGCAGCTCTTTTCCAGAAGTGGACGGAACAAAAGTCTGCCCACTCTAAGGAGGGGGTGGGTACTCGCGGCAAGGTCGAGAAGCAGTTAAAGGGATGCTGAGGACTTGTGATTTGCTTAGTTTTGATATTTTATCGTAACCCTTTAACTGGTATCGGGGGTCAAGAATCGCCCGATTATAAAATTATTTTCCTGTTTACTAATTAAAATGTAAATAAATAAATATTTACAGATATCAGAATCAACAGTAGGATTACAAATATATACATATAATATTTTTCTTTTAACTAATTGTTCCTATAGTTTACTGATTATATGTGTCCTGTATTTATTCTGTGCTATAGGGTCAATTTCGACTGAAAATATATGATTACTAGCTGACCCGGCAAACGTTGTTTTGCCATATAAATAAAAGGGTTGATCGTAGAAGGGTGAAAATTGAGGATTGTATGTATTTTTGTATGTTGTATCATAAAAAAAGAGAAATTAAAAATTTTGTCTAAAAAATAAAAATAAAAATTTAGGGGTGGACTACCCCTAACATTTAGGGGGATGAAAAATAGATGTTGGCCGATTCTCATAGATACCGGATAAGCACAAAAAATTTCATCAAAATCGGTCAAGCCGTTTCGGAGGAGTATGGCAACGAAAACTGTGACACGAGAATTTTATATATTAGACTAGCTGACCCGGCAAACGTTGTTTTGCCATATAAATAAAAGGGTTGATCGTAGAAGGGTGAAAATTGAGGATTGTATGTATTTTTGTATGTTGTATCATAAAAAAAGAGAAATTAAAAATTTTGTCTAAAAAATAAAAATAAAAATTTAGGGGTGGACTACCCCTAACATTTAGGGGGATGAAAAATAGATGTTGGCCGATTCTCATAGATACCGGATAAGCACAAAAATTTTCATCAAAATCGGTCAAGCCGTTTCGGAGGAGTATGGCAACGAAAACTGTGACACGAGAATTTTATATATTAAGAAGAAGATTAAACGTGTCTTTGGCATCTTACGTTTCAGAGTTAGAGCAACAATAGATTAGTGACCATAAACATGCATCTTCTAAAACGGAAAGTCGTAGGTACTCTCCTCTCTGAATCGTGGGAGAGCCACGCTTCGGCATGAATGGGCCAGCTCGACCGGAGTGTTACCACGGCCACACAGAAAACCAGCGTGAACTGTATTGTGTTTCGCTGCGTGAGTGACGGTACCGGAGGCCCAATCCGGGGGAAAGGGGGTTTAAAGGTTGGCAGCATACTTGTGACTCCACTGGTGTCGCGGGTGTCCATGGGCGGCGGCAATCGTTTGCCATCAGGTGATCCGTCTGCTCGTTTGTCACCTGTCGCATAAAAAAAAATCTTTGTGCATAGGTATTTGTACCAATTGCCAGACTGAGGGATACGTGCTCGTATCGGATAGTTTCTCAAATGAGATGAGAAAATGATTTTGAACGTGTAAATATTATTCCATATATATATATATATATATATGTGCCGTGTGGTCCCCGGCAGAGTAGAATAGGCCACCCTCACTCTTACCGAGGTGTCGTAAAAGGCGACTAAGGCAAAGCTGCGGGCATGATCATCAGCAAAATGAGAAGGACAACTCTGTATTTATATGAAAACCCTCGCCCACCCGTCTGCCAAGCGTGGTGAGTATGGCAATTACCCCTCATGTGATTGAGGGAGGCCCGTGCCCCAGCAATGGGGACTTAAATGGGCTGATGATGAAACATTATTCACTTCGTCTGGTTCGTTTCTAAGAGTTGCGTAGGTAACTAGACATTGGATCATGTATTATTCTGTGGTCATAGTTTGAACCGTCGGCTTTGGACGCAATCGGGAATGACACACCGAGATAATGGTTTTTTTATGATAGAGGCTGACAAGCGAGCAAGCAGAGTCATCTGATGGAAAGTAATCAACGCCGCCCATGAACATCCGCGAAATCAGAGATGGTTAATGTGTTACCGGCCTTTTTAAAAAAGAGTACCTACGCTCTTCTCTTTAAGGTCCCTACGCCGTAGTGGTCAGGAAATACTCCTGCAGCCGAACCGTTCCACAGAACTGAATTTCGTGGCAGAATTCCGCGAGAAACGCACAGTATTAGACCGCCGTGGGATGATATATGGGGATAGATAGATGGGGATGGAAAGACAATCGCTTGCGAGTGTTCGATGTATGAATTCAGCTGCAGGGAGTAGATCAAACAGTTCCTCAGAGCACTCCCCATGATAGATGCGGTAGTGAAGATGTTTGCAGAGGTGAAGATGATTGTAGACTCAGTTTGAACTGCAGAGCTATAATGAGAAATTAAAATACCGATGCACATGTTGGGTCCAACGCATACGCAAAAATTGTTTCACGCTAAAAGCGGCAATTTTTTCGCGTACAAAAACGGACCCAGCATTTGTGCATGGTTATTTAATAAATAGTATAAGTGTTTGCCGAGAGGTTGTAACCCCGAAATTGTTTAAAATACCTAGATCCAGTTTAGTAGCTAACAATTAAAATCAATTGGCGTCGCTAGTGTGCCCTACCCGTCACCTTAACAGCAGAGATTGATGGTCAATGATTGTGGGTTGTAAAAATAAAGTCCCATCAATGACGATAGATGGATCATCCAAGCACAAGGAAAAAGACCAATATGAGTCCAATCACACATTTTTTCTATGTATTAACAAAAGAAAGATATTTATATGTATATATTTGTAATCCCACTGTTGATTCTGATATCCGTAACACACGTGCTTGAGCTACCTATCTCGGAGTCAGATCAATGTAAGTGATGTTGTAGGTAAATATTTATTATTATTTATTTATTAAATAAGCCCCTGAGCTACGAATAGGTTGGCTCGAAATCCACCTGGCACCATCTGTAATCTGTAGGTACTGTCTGTCGCCATAGCAACAATGATTCATAGCAGTTCGTTGCAGTAACGCCAAGTCCAGTCCCTCAAAATAATGGAACAATAAATTGAGCTTGAAAACCAAACTAAGTAGGTAATTATTTACAGGTCAATGACCTTCATGGGATCCCATGAAATCGTCACAATAGTAGGTATCCTAGGGTAATCATTTCTGAAAATTGCAAAGCATTTTGCCTTTGTATGGTAGGTAGGTACTTTCGTTACGGACTGTTGCATGGAACAATACGCAATTTAAACTTCATAGGATTCTCATAACGATGTATATATATTGAATAGTATGTGAACTTAGATCTTACTTGACTTTTGATCAAACGTTGCGGTTTTTTCCTGAGCATGATATTGACTTTATTATGCAATAGGTGGCAGATTGTAGCTCAGTGGATAGGAACGCGACTTCCATAGGGTGGTCGTGGTTCTAAGCGGAGAATGCACCTTCGTATTTTTAACCCCTGACGTAAAAACGACGGGGTGTTATAAGTTTGACGTGTCTGTGTGTGTGTGTGTCTGTGTGTCTGTCTATGGCATCGTAGCTCCCGAACAAATGAACCGATTTTGATTTTGTTTTTTTTTTTGTTTGAATGATGAATAAGGAGGGAGTGTTCTTAGCTATGTTGGATAAAAATCGATCCAAGATGGCCGCCGTCACAAAGATTTGGATTTTATGTTTTAACACAACTCCCACAATATGGGTATCATATAAAAGGGCTTGAGTAGCAGAATATATTAATTGAAAAATTTCAAATCCAAGATGGCCGCCGTCAGAAAATGACGAATAACCTATTTGTTGTTCCAACTGCCTCAATATAGGTATCAAATGAAAGAGCTTTAGTTGTGTCGGGGGTTCTTGTGTATATGCATTATTAATTCTAGCATAAGCTCGGCGGTGAGGAAAAACATCGTGAGAAAACCTGGAGCGGAATTCTCGTGCACTCGACATTAAAGTCGAATTTAGAGATTCAAACATTCGTCCATAAAAATCTTACTTCAATGTCAAGTACTTATTCGAGAATAGACCCTCTGCACTCGGATAGTTTCTCAAAATTATAGATACCTACAATATTTCAAATAATAACTTTGAACGTGTAACCCTGATCCAGTTGGTCTGATTCCCCTATCTAAAGGTTGCGAGGGTCAGACGGCAGTAATTACCAGACTTCACGTAACGTGGATCATGGTGGAAGCGTACCCTGAGCTCAAAGGCGACTGCTTTGGACGCAACTGGTAATCACAGACTTAGATGAGGAGGAAGTGAGAGACGAGTAAACGGATCACCTGATGGTAAGTGATTGGCAATGCCCATGGACACCAGCAACACCAGTGGAGTCGCTGCGCTGCCAACTTTTAAATGAACTATCGAGTTTAAGAGAAAACGAGGAAATAAGAATTTTCAAATCATTAAAGATATGAGACTAAGGATTAGTAATATAATCACAATATCTTAACTGGTGGTCAAAGATTTGTAATAATATTTCCACTGGATATTGTATATACCTACAATATTGATGAAACTATCGACAGCTCATGTCGAAACAAACACCTACAAAATTTCGTCGGCTTAGTAACGCGTTCAGCGGTCTAATTGGTAGACCATCCACCCGATTGTGGAAGGTGTGGGTTCGAGTCACGCCTGGGATACGAGATGAAATTTTTAAGTGTGTTATTTACTTAAGAATAAATTGCAAAATATTGCTATAAAAATATCAACTATTAATCACAATAGGTAGCAGGATGTTAAATTGTCTAAGGATTAATCGATAATTTTAAGTCCTGCTACTTAAAATAATCGATTCATCCTGTGGGTAGGTACCTTATTTAGTTTAGTAATTTAGTTATGAAATTTTTCATACCAACAAATTACTTGGTATATTTCGGAAAAATTAATCAATTCAGGTTTTTCTTTCACTGATTCTTCAAAGGGAAAAACACACAAATTTCCTCATTAAATAAATTTTCCCTTTATCATTAAATATTACGCAAGCGTATTTTCCTATCTGCGGATCTTCTGAGACCAGATGCGTTTACAGCGATTACCCAAAGGCCAAAGAAGTAGTGTCTTTGGCCCTGCCTGTAGATCATACTGACTGCTTATAAAATTACGTAAGGACTCTGCAGAAAACATGGCTTGCCGGCATTTACAGGTGTCCGTCTGTTTGCCGTCTGGGATACCTAACCACTGTACGCATGCGCCCATCAAAAATCCATCGCCATTCACTACCAACTCCATCTTATTGGCTTTGACTTCCTTGGCGATCATGTTTGCCTGGTACCTGCCTCAATGGGAAATCGATCAACCCCGAATAATATATCCAAATTCGGTTTATATTGACGCAAAACTTAAATGTGTTGGTTAGTTTTGTACTGAATTAGGTATCATTACGGAAAAAACCTAGGTAATCAACATTCAACCATAAAGGTGACTGAATCTAAACGCTCCGTAGCGTGATTATAAAATCTAACCCAAAATTAGGCAGCCATCAATCACCACGCCACACAAGGACGCGTAGTTATTTCGAACCGGCATAAACATCATTGTTCATTACATAACACATCAGCTGAGCGATCGATCGACTCACCATGGCGTTATTCTCGACTATCCAGTTAACCGAGCATATCTGGTACACCAGGTACGCTCGGACCAGCTCGCTCGTCTTCTTGCTCTTGAACGCATCCTTCGGGCTGTTGAAGGTGAGGTCCAGTTCGTCGCGCGCCGGCGGCGGCGTGGACAGGACACGCACATTCCGCGGCGCATTCACGGCCAAACGTCTCAGCAGAGCCATCGTCGGAGCTCCGCGTACAAACAACACGCGCCCGCCGCTTCACCCTGACAACATGACAACTGGCTGACGTCCGTCCGCTCGATACGGAGCCAGCGGCGCGCGCAGCCGTTCCAATTTTAAAACTGTAAGGAGGTGTGTCACCGATGCGCGCCGCCATTGGACGAGTCTTGCCGGCCAGCATGCATGTTGCTAAATGCATTGAATAAACAGAACTTCTCTATGATCCAAGACTGAGCGCACAGGAAGACAAGACCCCCAACTTTTTTTTCAATACCCCCTCATACAAAACACAATACCTTCATAGGACCATACTGCCATTGTAAAGAACAGGAATGAACAATACAAAAGGAATATTTCGAAAATTTCGCTCGACACGTGGTAGTGCCATAACCTCTAGCGGCTATTATATAATCGAACCAGTTTGTGGCAAAAAGTGACGGGTTCAATACCCGGCGTGACCCATAAAAGCCGCAGAGCATGCCGATTTAACAAGCCAGTGCAGATGAAGAAATTATTTTAGTAGATGAGATTTCTAAAGACGTCACTCGAACCACTGAATTACAAATCTGCGTCTACCTACAAAACGAAAATTATATTTTTTTAAATTGCAATCTTATATGAACAGACTTCTTACAAATGAATGTGAGTAACTAGTATCATATTATATGTATATGATATCCTATTATCCTCCAACCGATTTCGGCTAATGCGGCTAATCTCTACGATCAGCCACTTACTCAGGATATATTTTAATGCTCAAGTGTGAGCACAATCACAAGTACACTTTCTATTCCCTTGCCCTCATATTCCGATTGGACACTAATGTGACCGACCGGAGAGGATCGGGCGCAGGACCAACGGCTTAACATGCTTTCCGAGGCACGGGGGGTACAAGACCGTCAACTTCCAGACTCCGGGCTGACAATGAGAATTTCTTAGCAGAAAGTCAAGTGAGTACGAATTTTGGTCCGATCTACCCACTGCGCCAACGAGGCAGTCACTAGTCGAGTGACTAGTACGACTAACTTAAACCATGCAATCCGAAACAACTTTTTTTGCACTCATACCTGAAGCAGGTGACAAGAGAACAGTGAGCTATTACCTATGTAAGTACTTAGTATATAATAATAGTTCGATGCTTAGAAAATTAAGATGTCTAAGGTTCAATACAAGAGAATGCAGAATGTAAGTGACAACGAGGTCGAACCGGCGAATCATTTCGAAGGATGGCTCTCTTCCATAGTAGGTTTCCCAAGTTCAAAATACCGCCGATCACCTACGTGGGAGAGACACGATTCGGCATGAATGGGCCAGCTCGACCGGAATGAAACCTGCTGTATTTCGCTGTGTCAGTGCGGGTATAGGCCCAATCCGAGAGAAATGGAGTTAAAGGTTGCCAGCGCACTTGCGACTACAATGGTGTTCCGGGTGTCCGTCGGCGGCAATCAAAGACTACTAATGTATAGCGGCAATCGCTTACCATCAGGTGATCCGTCTGCTCCTCTGCCACTTATGCCTGCTTACTATGATTACCGGATGGCGCAATTGGTAGTGACCCTGCCTCTTACGCCAAAGGTCGTGGGTTCGATCCCCACCCTGGACAAACATTCGTGCGATGAACACTTGTGTTTGGTCTGGTGTTTGGGTGTAATTTGTATTTAAGTATATATTTGTGTTCCTCTGTTGTCTGATATCTGTAACACAAGTGCTTAAAGCTACTTAGTACGGAATCAGGTCAACGTATGAGATGTTGTGAGGATTAATATTACTACATCCAGTCTCCCAGTACACCCTGACCAGAAAAAAATAAACAAAAAATTCGTTTTGCAAATTGATTCCCCCGGGACCTTAGCCACTTAGCCATCAAGGTCCTTTTCAAACACTTGTCAATAAAATTAGAACCTCACTTAATCCACCAAAAATACCAATTGCCCACCAGAGTTACTAAGTGAGTGCACCAAACAAATGATATGCTTTTTGAATGCAAAAAAAGTATTTTTGTCGCACCAAATACAGTACGTATCTGTGAACATTTAGATCCATTTACTTACGTGTTACCCAAAGGCGAATCAAGTCACCCCCTGCAGTGGAATGATTAAATATTTAAAGTATGACCTACTTATAAATAAAATCCCCCCTGCGCTCGGTCCTCCTGAACTAATCCAGGAGGGGATATTATAACCCCCATGACCACCCCCTTTTGGTTCTACCAACCATTCTGAACATTTATTCTGCTTTACGAGATTAGCCGGAATTTATTTCGACCAAGTCCCGTGACATACATTGTATGAAAAGTTGTTGTTTTTATGAGTTTTACTTTTCTCTTCCCAACTCATCTCCTCCTTTGAGAAAAGGAAAAATACTATAATAGACTATTCTATGGAATAGTCTATAGTATTAAAAATCATCATCATCATCAGCCTATCGCAGTCCACTGCTGGACGCAGGCCTCTCCACTTGTTCGCCACCGTGATCTATCCATGGCTTCTTGCATCCAGCTCTTGCCAGCCATCCTGCGCAGATCGTCCCCCCACCTAGCCAGAGGCGCCCTACATTACGTTTGCCAAGACCGCGGTCTCCACTCTAGAACTCGTTTACCCCCATCGGTTGTCGGTTCTGGGGCTAA
>JADPWL010001871.1:0-17195 GCA_019059595.1 Marasmia exigua | reverse complement strand
GCTGTGATTCTGATAGCCGTAACACCGGTGCTTGAGCTCCATCTCGAAGTCACATCAATGTATGGCTGTGGTGACAGTATTTATTTTTTTATTATTTTATTATATGGAACCTTTACACTACCATATATTAATACTATAGGGAATCTCTTTTTTCTAACAAAATGGCAAAAAAATCTTAACTCGAGGCAAAATATAAACCATGGTCGGAAGGAAAAACCCTTTTAATCCCGAAAAAAGTTTAGGGGTTTTTAAAGTCTTACTTACCAAATAAAAGTTTTTAATAATGATGAAACTTGGGTGATCCTCCTTTCGTATTTGTAGAAGGATATTTGTTGGTATCTTTTAAATTTGAAGTCTATTGAAGGAAATATCGCCTAGATTAAATAAAAAGCTAGTCATAATAATAATTAATAACGATACATGTAAATAGCCACTTAAAAATTTCATCTCGTGTTCACACCTTCCACATATCCGGGTGAAGGTTTTACAATAGACCCACTGAAACACGTTACATAAGCCGACCGAAATTTGTAAGTGCTAATTCGACATGAGTTTTTTGGTACTGGTGTGTAGGATTGAGTATATGAAATTCTCTAAAATTGACTTCTATGTTCCAGTGCACGAGAAAATTGCCCAGGGAGCAAAAAATAGGCCCTCTGGGAGTGGATATAATCAGCTTATGGCGTATCGAGCAGGGTCAATAATAAATGCACCAGCATGAAGTAATAGTGACTGGCCCTAGACATGGCCTATTATACTTTTTTTTCTGCAATAGTGGCAGACGAGCAAACAGATAACTGAGGGTAAGCGAATGCCGCCCCAATCTGGACACCCGGCGACACCAGTGGAGTCATAAGTGAGCTGCCAAGCTGAAGCCCGCCCTTTCCAGTATTGGGGGAAAACTCACTCATGAGAGAAAACACAGGCACAGTGTTTGCTTCACAAGGTTTTTTGTGGACCGTGCGTTACACTTCGGTAAGCCAGCCCATCATGATGAAGCGTGGCTCTTCCACGGGCGAGCCTATTTCAAAAACGCAACAATAACAAAGTAATCTTAATTAAAAACGCCACTTGACGATACAATCCGGACAATTGTCGAAAATGAGATATATTCTTGCATTTATAAATATAATTATATTATACATACAATTTATTTTTATTTTCCTCAAAGTATGTAGGCAATGCTTTTCGGTGAGGATAGATATTATGGTGAAACACAAATTCGCGAGTAGGAATGTGTCCTTTATAATAGCCGTTAGGGTTTGGACAAGAACATTTATGTCGCTCTAAGAGCCCTTACAGTTGAGAATACATATGGGTGATAAAAAAGAGCAAAGTTTGTGAATACAAGCAGGTGTTTTTGGGCATTTCACTTCACTTGATTTTTTCGAAATCGCCTCTGCGTTCGCTCAGTCGCAAAAAATCAAGTTAAGTGAAATTGCCCAAAAAACAGATAGATAAGTGTTGATTTAAAATACGGTAACGTTAGATTTTAAGGTCGTTCTATATCGTTGTCACTGTCTGTCTACCCTGGAACGATCATTTCAGTGCCTAAGTTGA
The DNA here is from genome assembly GCA_019059595.1 of Marasmia exigua. NCBI lineage: Eukaryota > Metazoa > Arthropoda > Insecta > Lepidoptera > Crambidae > Marasmia > Marasmia exigua. The sequence continues at coordinate 15,635 of JADPWL010001871.1, read as the reverse complement.
GGAATTTATTATTAGACGACCGATTGCACTGTTAGCTTAGTGGGTTAATAGTACTTAGAAACGATGATTCTCTTATTCAACAAAAACTGGAGCATAATGGGATTACGTCTCCGGACTGTTGTGACTTCGTTTGATTCGATGCAACTTTGCAGTCCGGAGACAACCATTATTTATTTTGATCCGTGTTTCATTTTTCGTCTTGTGTGCTTTACCGCGTTTAGCGTTTTTTACCAAACGTGGTGAGAGTAATCTTGTTCTGACTGATTTAAACCCAGCCGATCGCTCCGGTTATAATCTATCATTACAGACATCTCAGATAATCACCTTAGTCTTACTACACCTTTTTAGAGCGGCCGTCTCCTACTGGAGTGTTTCGGTCTTAGGTGACATCCACTAAATCCATGTTTCAATTTTGTATATATACAAACTCCAAACTAAAACTTTGCCATCGCGATGCAGGAATATATCTATGTCAGCTAATTTTTACGGTGGCGTGTAACGTGATGCACAAACACTTGCTTGTGACTTGGTAGATGTAATGTTTTTGCAGACAGATTTTTAATGCTTACGCATTTGAACAGAAAATAAAACTTTTTTTAAATTAAGTACAATATATTAAACAATTTAAGAACTTATATAATATCACAACGCTCACGCCTAAGAATTCCGAAGAAAAAAAAAAATCCGAGTAGGATTTGAACCTAGAACCTCTGAATCATCACGAACCGTATTTAAAAATAATAATTATCTAACTAGTTTTAATTTGTTTTTACTTTACTTGAAAGTCAAAGAGGTAAGTACAGTTAGCTATACATTAATGTAAACAAATCTGTAATCACCATTTTCACCTTTATGTCAAACCCGTTGGTTCAATACCAATTGTATAAATTTGACAGAATGTGGTAACCTGATGTGGCGATGTACATTGTTTGTACCTATTATCACTCCTACAATGCATCATACAGAAAAATGTAATTGAAATTTAATGTATAGGTACTTAGTATTATTTAGCACAGTGGTTTGAGTAGTGATTGACACGCAAGGGTCGCAGGTTCATGATAATGTATGTGATGTTGTCTATATTTTCATACAAGATACGTTCTGCTTAATTATTGTCTCACTGGTAAGACGTATGCTTTCATCAAAGAAATTGAAGTGAGTAAGGTACCGGAGGTCCAATCCAGGGTAAAAGATGTTAGAAGGTAAGCCAGCGCACTTGTGGCACCACTGGTGTTGCAGGTGTTCATGGGCGGCGGTAATCGCTTACCATCAGGTAATCCGTCGGCTCGTCTACCACCAAATTTCAAACACCATATTTTCATACAAGATGCATTTCAATCTTAGGTAATTATTGTCACACTGCAAGACCACATACATGCCTTCATTGAAGAAAACTGAGTCATTGCTATTATTTTGTGATAAGATATAATCACTATTTTATCAGTGGGAGAACCAATGCTTCAGCATGAATGAGTCGGCTTGACTGTAATAATACCTCACTCTCACAGAAAACCTGCCTGAAGCAGTGCATGCGCTGTATTTCGCAGCGTGAGGGGGGTACCGGAGGCTCAATACAGGGGATGAGGGTTTTAAAAGGTAAGCAGCGCACCACCACTGGTGTAGTAGGTGTCCATGGGCGGCAGGTAATCGTTTACCATCAGGTGATCCATCGGCCTCGTCTGCCTCCTATATCATAAAAACATTTATGCTTAACATGAGTTGGTATTGATCACAAGCTCGAGCGGCAGAGCTATGTTAAAAAATCTAATCATATTTTTGCTCGACCGGGAACAGAACCCAGAACCCCCTGAACATAACAGATACTTAATCAATTAGTTTTGTTTTTAACCATGATGTAAATACAGCTACTAATTTCTGAGATATTTTTCAATAATGGTTCTCATAGTCAAGTTGCATTCGGCGAATACGACGCGCTGCTAAATTCTGCATAAAATAAAAACAATGCATGCGTTAATGAATTGGAGCTGGGGTGTAATCACGGACTTTAAGCGATAAATTGATAGAGATTAATCAAACGTGTGTATGATTATGTACAAAATTCATATTCTTGACTTAGCTATTGCGATAGGTGGGCAGACGAACAGGACGGATCACCTGGATGGTAAGCAAATGCCGCTTGCCACTGGACACCTGCAACACCAGTGGTGGTGCGCTGACTTACCTTTTAACCTATTTTACCTTGGGTTGGGCCTGGTACCCTCACATCACGCAGCGAAAACACAACGCATGCACTGCCTTTACGTCAGTTTTCGGTGAGGGACGTGGTATATCATGCCAAGGCGTGGCTCTTCCCTGTTATATACTATATCACCAATATAGCAAGAGATCTTCATTATAGACAAAAATACCCAATACTCAGAAATAAACTATAGCATTAATATATACTAGGTAGTTTAGCAGAAATTATGAATGAATGTAGTATTATAAATATAGATACCAATGTCACTCGACCAATAACTCGGATACATCACAGGATCAAGTCACTTAGGCCGAGTTCACCAACTTTAACAACGGTAATCTCACTTAAATATAGTTCAACCAAGATTATTATTTTCAGGTCGGTTTAAATGTGATAACTAACGTTTAATATGTTGTCATGACCTCGCGCCCTTAAATAAAGCAAATCGCAATAAATCAACGCCCAAGTTAAACTGATCTGTTTGAACTAATTTTCCTTGCTTAAAATTATTATTGTTTTTATGATCGTTTTGTTTAGCCGCTGGTTTCTTGCCTGCAGAATAGTTATTACATCGCCACGGGCGCACTAGCATGTGTACACAAGTCTTGATGTTTCATGAAAGGCCAGTTAATTACTACGGGTAATTTAGGTAAAGCCTTCTCTGTATAGGACGTTTTGTAATTGTTAAAATTTAAAAATAACATACTTACAAAGTAAATTAGTTTATGGTTAATGTGAAAAAGTTTTGTACATTCCGTAAAACGTTAGTTGCAATGAATCTTTAATCAGCAATTAATAAAATGCAACAATAATTTCGCCGCTAGTTTCAAGAAATACCATGTGAAACAAAATTATTTTGCTGAAACCATAAAAGTCAGAGGTAGGAACCTAGTTGATTTAGTAGTCAAATTAACTGACGAAATTGACTGAAAGTAAAGTAGATGGATTTATTTGCAGGCATTGAAACAACAAACGCTGTGTTCGCTATTTAGAGATATATTTAATTGAAGGTTGATGAAAATGCAAAAAAAATATACTGATATTGAGTTTGAAAAGCGAAAATTTTTTTTTTTTACAAAACATTAATGTTGTGTGTAATGATAGTCATCTATTTACCTACCTTAAGGATGTGGTATATATTAAAGTACTTAGTTCTATGAAGTTGTTTACGATGGTTCTAAGCAAATGTGAATAATAAAGGTTTCTGAAAAAAAAAGTAGAAAATAAAACAACAAGTATACATTCATACCGATTTTCAGACAGTTGTACTACACTTAAATAGGTTTATTGTTTACTTCTCAGAAGTATATTTTCAAACTTCAAACGTGCATTAATTATGAATAAAGTTGATACCTCTGCTAAAATAATTGCAGCAATCTCCACTTTTCTATAATAAAAACGCAGAACGGATGGTACCGTATCAGTACTCCCAGGAGACATCTAAGGAACAGTAGTAGTGCTTCGGCGTCGATACTCATCTGACCTAGCAAAAACAAGAAGACCCAGAACCTGAAAAAAATGTCGTAAGTTAAACTTATTTATTGTCAAAATCATCTCTCTTTCCAGGTTTTATTGACGTATTCTATTTGTTGTCATAATCATCTGTCTTTCTATGTCTTATAATGCTAATGTTTTTTTATAACATTATTTCCCATTTTCGACAGATTTTCAAGACCTAATCTCCTGACTATGTGTGATAAAAAACTTATGGATTTCAGGTCTGAAAACAAAGGAAACAAACGGTCGAAGAAGATCGTCGAATCAAACCACTTCTTCGAGTCAGAAGACGAAAGCTTAGGTAATTTAGATATCCGTTTTTGTCTACTATTCATACCCACATCATCAATTTATTTTCTCTGTTTATCATACTTATCTAGAACAACCACGTCCAGAATATAATGATAATAACTCCAAAAATTTTTCAGTTTGAAAAAAAAGAAGATCGCAAAGGGCACGCCAAAGAACACTAAGCTTCGCCTAGCGTCGTTTCCGAGTGGCTCTTTGACTCGGAGTCGGACGACGAGGTAACGACGCCTGCAAAGAAAAAAGAGGCTCCTAGCTCGTTCTTCACCCGTAGAGTGCTAGGTGGAGTTACGCGTCGGACAGCGCAATTGGACGGGGACCTGCTGGCTGAGCTGCGTCTCTACAACGTGGAGGAGGTACGCAACCTAAGCGGCTTAGAAAAGTGCGAGAAGTCTGTTATTTGGGTTCGCCTGCAAGGGGAGACAGACTCACCAGAATTTAGTTTGCTAAAAAAATTTGTTAAATGTGCAAAAACTAAATTTACGGAAGAAGGAGTTTTTTACAGCAATAATATTAAAAAAAAATAAACTGGGAATATTTGAAGAGTGACTCCTTCTTCCGCAAATTTAGTTTGTATAAATTTGCGTACTTATTTCAATAACTTGTTTTGTTAGCACAGTGAAAGCATATCCACAATGTCAAACACCACTTTTTGTTCTGTATGCGACGTATCTGTTACGTCTTACCGCGTTAAATGTAAACAACGGGGTCGGGATGACGGACCGTTGTACATTAACGCTGTAGAAGCGATGCGACCCGAAAAGCACTGTGACTTTTTCTACCACCATCGCTTCAAGAACTGAACTGTTATTTTTGTGCAAAATTACCTTCAAGTGGCTCCCCCCCCCCCCGAAAAAACTTTGTTTCTAACGATACGTCGCATACAGAACAAAAAGGGTGTTTGACATTGTCGGATATGCTTTCACTGTGCTAACAAAAAAAGGTATGAAATAAGACGCAAATTATACAAACAAATTTGCGGAAGAGGAGTCACCTCTTCAAATATTCCCAGTTATTTTTTTTAATATTATTGCGTAAAAAAAACTCCTTCTTCCGGAATTAGTTTTTGCACATTTTAACAAAGTTTTTTTAGCAAACTAAAATTATGGTGAGTCTGTCTCCCCTTGCAGGCGAACCCAAATAACAGACCTTCTCGCACTTTTCTAAGCCGCTTAGGTTGCGTACCTCCTCCACGTTGTAGAGACGCAGCTCAGCCAGCAGGTCCCCGTCCAATTGCGCTGTCCGACGCGTAACTCCACCTAGCACTCTACGGGTTGAAGAACGAGCTAGGAGCCTCTTTTTTCTTTGCAGGCGTCGTTACCTCGTCGTCCGACTCCGAGTCAAAGAGCCACTCGGAAACGACGCTAGGCGAAGCTTTAGTGTTCTTTGGCGTGCCCTTTTGCGATCTTCTTTTTTTTCAAACTGAAAAATTTTTTGGAGTTATTATCATTATATTCTGGACGTGGTTGTTCTAGATAAAGTATGATAAACAGAGAAAATAAATTGATGATGTGGGTATGAATAGTAGACAAAAACGGATATCTAAATTACCTTAAGCTTTCGTCTTCTGACTCGAAGAAGTGGTTTGATTCGACGATCTTCTTCGACCGTTTGTTTCCTTTGTTTTCAGACCTGAAATCCATAAGTTTTTTATCACACATAGTCAGGAGATTAGGTCTTGAAAATCTGTCGAAAATGGGAAATAATGTTATAAAAAAACATTAGCATTATAAGACATAGAAAGACAGATGATTATGACAACAAATAGAATACGTCAATAAAACCTGGAAAGAGAGATGATTTTTGACAATAAATAAGTTTAACTTACGAACATTTTTTCAGAGTTTCTGGGGTCTTCTTGGTTTTTCTAGGTCAGAGAGTATCGACGCCGAAGCACTACTACTTGTTCCTTAGATGTCTCCCTGGAGAGTACTGATACGGTACCCATCCTTTACTGCGTTTTTATTATAGAAAAGTGCAGATTGCCGCATTATTTTAGCAGAGGTATTCAACCTTTATTCATAGATATGAAGGGCACGTTTGAAGTTTGAAAAATATACTTCTTGAGAAGTAAACAATAAAAACCTATTTAAGTGTAGTACAATTGTCTGAAAATCGGTAGGAATGTATACTTGTGTTTTTATTTTCTAATTTTTTTTTTTTCAGAAACCTTTATTCATTCACATTTGCTTAGAACCAGCGTACCAACTTTCATATAACTAAGTAGCTTTAATAACTATAACAACATCGTAGGTAGGTAAATAGATGACTATCATTACACACAAAACATTCATGTTTTGTATTTCTCTTTTCAAACTCAAAATATAAGTATATTTTTTTGCATTTACATCAAACATTTCAAAATCAATATATCTCTAATAGCGAACACAGCGTTTGGTTGTTTCAATACCTGCAAATAAATCATCTACTTATATTCAGTCAATTTCGTCAGTTAATTTGACTACTAAATCAACAGGTTACCTACCTCTGACTTTTATGGTTTTCAGCAAAATAATTTTGTTCACATGGTATTTCTTGAAAACTAGCGGCGAAATTATTTGTGTGCATGTTTTATTAATTGCTGATTAAAGATTTCATTGCAACTAACGTTACGGAATGTACAAAGACTATTTCACATTAACCATAAACTAATTTAAATTTGTAAGTATGTTATTTTAAATTTTAACGATTACAAAACGTCTATACAGAGAAGGCTTTACCTAAATTACCCGTAGTAATTAACTGACCTTTCATGAAAACATCAAGACTTTGTGTACACATGCTAGTGCGCACCGTGGCGATGTAATAACTATTCTGCAGGCAAGAAACCAGCGGCTAAAACAAAACGATCATAAAAACATAATAATTTTAAGCAAGAAAAATTAGTTCAAACAGATCAGTTTTCATCCGAGTTCATCAACATATTAAACGTTAGTTATCACATTTAAACCGTACCTGAAAAATACTAATCCTTGGTTGAACTATATTTAAAGTGAGATTACCGTTGTTAAAGTTGGTGAACTCGCCCTAAGGACTTGATTCTGTGATGTATCGAGTTATTGTCGAGTGACATTGGTAGCTATATTTATAATACTAGCGATTCATTCATAATTTCTGCTAAACTACCTAGTATATATTAATGCTATAAGTTTATTTATGAGTATTGGGTATTTTGTCTATAATAGAAAGATCTCTTGCTATATTGTGATATATGTATATAACAGCGAAGAGCCACGCCTTGGCATGAGTAATACCACGTCCTCACAGAAAACTGACGTAAAGCAGTGCATGCGTTGTGTTTCGCTGCGTGAGTGAGGGTACCAAGGCCCAACCCAAGGTAAAATAGGTTAAAAGGTAAGCAGCGCACCACCACTGGTGTTGCAGGTGTCCATGGGCAGCGGCATTTGCTTACCATCAGGTGATCCGTCTGTTCGTCTGCCACCTATCGCAATAGCTAAGTCAAGAATATGAATTTTGTACATAATCCATACACACGTTGATTAATCTCTATCAATATTATCGCTTAAAGTCCGTGATTACACCCCAGCTCCAATTCATTAACGCATGCATTGTTTTTATTTTATGCAAATTTAGCAGCGCGTCGTATTCGCCGAATGCAACTTGACTATGAGAACCATTATTGAAAAATATCTCAGAAATTAGTAGCTGTATTACATCATGGTTAAAAACAAAACTAATGATAAGTATCTGTTATGTTCAGGGGTTCTGGGTTCTGTTCCCGGTCGAGCAAAAATATGATTAGATTTTTTAACATAGCTCTGCCGCTCGAGCTTGTGATCAATACCAACTCATGTTAAGCATAATGTTTTTATGATATAGGAGGCAGACGAGCCGATGATCACCTGATGGTAAACGATTACCGCCGCCCATGGACACCTACTACACCAGTGGTGGTGCGCTGCTTACCTTTTAACCCCCTCATCCCTGTATTGAGCCTCCGGTACCCCCCTCACGCTGCGAAATACAGCGCATGCACTGCTTCAGGCAGGTTTTCTGTGAGAGTGAGGTATTATTACAGTCAAGCCGACTCATTCATGCTGAAGCATTGTTCTCCCACTGATAAAATAGTGATTATACCTTATCACAAAATAATAGCAATGACTCAGTTTCTTCAATGAAGGCATGTATGTGTCTTGCAGTGTGACAATAATTACCTAAGATGAAATGCATCTTGTATGAAAATATGGTGTTTGAAATTTGGTGGTAGACGAGCCGACGGATTACCTGATGGTAAGCGATTACCGCCGCCCATGAACACCTGCAACACCAGTGGTGCCACAAGTGCGCTGCTTACCTTCTAACCTCTTTTACCCTGGATTGGACCTCCGGTACCCTTACTCACTTCAATTTCTTTGATGAAAGCATACGTCTTACAGTGAGACAATAATTAAGCAGAAACGTATCTTGTATGAAAATATAGACAACATCACATACATTATCATGAACCTGCGACCCTTGCGTGTCAATCACTACTCAAACCACTGTGCTAAATAATACTAAGTACCTATACATTAAAATTTCAATTACATTTTCTGTTTGATGCATTGTAGGAGTGATAATAGGTACAAACAATGTACATCGCCACATCAGGTTACCACATTCTGTCAAATTTATACAATTGGTATTGAACCAAACGGGTTTGACATAAAGGTGAAAATGGTGATTACAGATTTGTTTACATTAATGTATAGCTAACTGTACTTACCTCTTTGACTTTCAAGTAAAGTAAAAAACAAATTAAAACTAGTAGATAATTATTATTTTTTAAATACGGTTCGTGATGATTCAGAGGTTCTAGGTTCAAATCCTACTCGGATTTTTTTTTTTTCTTCGGAATTCTTAGGCGTGAGCGTTGTGATATTATATTAGTTCTTAAATTGTTTAATATATTGTACTTAATTTAAAAAAGTTTTATTTTTACACGCCACCGTAAAATTAGCTGACATAGATATATTCCTGCATCGCGATGGCAAAGTTTTAGTTTGGAGTTTGTATATATACAAAATTTGAAACATGGATTTAGTGGATGTCACCTAAGACCGAAACACTCCAGTAGGAGACGGCCGCTCTAAAAAGGTGTAGTAAGACTAAGGTGATTATCTGAGATGTCTGTAATGATAGATTATAACCCGGAGCGATCGGCTGGGTTTAAATCAGTCAGAACAAGATTACTCTCACCACGTTTGGTAAAAAACGCTAAACGCGGTAAAGCACACAAGACGAAAAATGAAACACGGATCAAAATAAATAATGGTTGTCTCCGGACTGCAAAGTTGCATCGAATCAAACGAAGTCACAACAGTCCGGAGACGTAATCCCATTATGCTCCAGTTTTTGTTGAATAAGAGAATCATCGTTTCTAAGTACTATTAACCCACTAAGCTAACAGTGCAATCGGTCATCTAATAATAAATTCCTCAACTTAGGCACTGAAATGATCGTTCCAGGGTAGACAGACAGTGACAACGATATAGAACGACCTTAAAATCTAACGTTACCGTATTTTAAATCAACACTTATCTATCTGTTTTTTGGGCAATTTCACTTAACTTGATTTTTTGCGACTGAGCGAACGCAGAGAGCGATTTCGAAAAAAATCAAGTGAAGTGAAATGCCCAAAAAACACCTACTCACGTTAAGCCGTAGGTCTTGCGCCCGATCGTGTCACACTAGTGTCCCATCGGATTATTCATCATCTGCCCATTTAAGTCCCCACTGCTGGGGCACGGGCCTCCCACATGAGGGGTAATTGCCATACTCACCACGCTTGGCAGACGGGTTGGCGAGGGTTTAGATATAAATGCAGAGTTTTCCTTTTCTGGGTGCTGATGATCATGCCAGCAGCTTTACCTTAGTCGCCTTTTACGACACCTCGGTAAGAGTGAGGGTGGCCTATTCTACTCTGCCGGGGACCACACGGCCTTTCACATCTCACATCGATTAAGGCAAGGGAATAGAGAGTGCACTAGTGTTTGCGCACACTGAATTAATACAAATTTTCACATTTCTAACATCAAAGGTTGGCGGACTTTCATACAAACTTTAACCCCCTTTTTACCCCCTTAAGGGTTCAATTTTCTAAAATCCCTTCTTAGTGCTCACTTTCACTATTAATGGAACCTCCTGTCCAAATTTCAAGTTTCTATGGTCAGTAGTTTGGGCTGTGGGTGCAATCCTAGTTACTTAATACCTTAGTCATTCAGGTTCTCCTTATATATATACAGGGTGTATCTGTGACCATTTACATCCCTTTAACCACGTGTTCTATCAACCATTCTGAACAACATTTGTTCTAGGACTTTTGGAAATTCGCATAAAAAAATTTCAACTTCTGATACAAAGTCGGTCACGTGACTTGACATTTTGATATTTGTATGACAAAATTTTCGACTTATTTATGAAAAGTAGTAGAACAAATGTTGTTCAGAAAGGTTGATAGAACACGTGGTTAAAGGGATGTAAATGTCCACAGATACACCCTGTATCCCGCCCAGAGAAGGAAAACTCTGCATTTATATCAAAACCCTCGCCAACCCGTCTGCCAAGCGTGGCGAGTATGGCAATTACCCCTCTTGTGATTGAGGGAGGCCCGTGCCCCAGCAGTGGGGACTTTAATGGGCTGACGATGATAGGTTTAAGGTTTAAGATCTTTATTCTCATTAAGAATTACATACAAATTCACTTAACATGAGAACATAAAAATTTACAATAAGTACAATTTATAGGAAAACGAAAAAGTTGGGGGTAGGAAGATAATGATTTGCATTACATCTCGGGCGAGCGTCTTAACTCGTCCGTCAGGCGTGATTGCGAAACATTACTATGAACATGGATATAAAGCCGAACCACGCTCACTGCACACTAGAAGCGGCACCAGGCGGGCCGGTTGCTAGTGATTCAGAAAGGGTGGGACAGTATAGATTTTATTAAATATGTTATGATGATGATGACATACCTGTATAGATTATTCTGTTCCTCGCCAGCCACGACTTCCGGCTGGTGTTCAACACGGACGTGCAGGTGGGGCTGCGCAAGGCGGACCGGCTGCGCTACGGCGACTCGTGCATGACGCACGCCATGCTGTTCACCGCCGTCGGCACGGACGTCAGTACAATCCATGATTTATAATAATAACATAGAATTATAACAAGACTAGAAACCTAGTCTGTGCCCACAATTTGAAGCAACTCAAACGGAGCCGTACGGCTCCAAACGCCCGGACCGCTCCGCAGTCGTCAATGTCAATGCCTGTCGAACGCATCTCGCGAAAATTAATTTACTATGACGATTTGTGCTGTTAAATTATGTCAGAATGATTCGGAATAGCATAAGAAGTGTAATAACATCACTTTTCACCGGAAAGCATCCAATATTTCATAGTATTTTGTGTTTTATAAGCTAAAAATACAAACGATTTATTATAACACTCAGTGTTGCCTGATAATGAAAAAAAATATTTTCCCCATTTCAACTTTATTGTAAGATTTGATTGTTCCGACTGATTAATTTAATTGGTTGCTACTGATGTTTACAGCGTGAAGCAGTGTCTCTACAGTATATTGAATCATCAAACATTGCTTTGTCTTGTTTAATTTATAATTATTCAATAAAAACCAAAGGTGTTTCGCAATGGTATCAAGGTTATTTGCACACGCCATTCATGTCACAATCATCTCTAGTATGATTTCAAAAATGACCATGCAAAACTTAATTCATTCTAGAGATACATAATTGTGACATGAATAAAATGGCGAACTCAAAATAAGCTTGAGAAATCATAAATCCTTTTTTTATTTTAAATATCTTAAACATTTTTTTACTGCCTTAATTTCATTATAATTACTTGCCAACTCATTTTATAATCACAGTTAGGTAGATACTTGTAAGCTTTGTTCTACTATTAAAACCAGTACAGTTACTACAATAACCATTTCCCATGTTTTAGGGAAATAGGTTGTGACTCGTAACATTAATTAGGATTTTTATGTTGATACTACGTACGTAGTACCAACTTGAAAAACCAAATTTGTGCTTCAAATTTGAGGTGACAGCAGTAAGGAAACTATCCTTCTAGTCTTGTTATAATTCTATGAATAATAATAGTTCTCACAACATCTCATAGGTTGACCTGATTCCGTACTAAGTAGCTTAAGCACTTGTGTTACAGATATCAGACAACAGAGGAACACAAATATATACTTAAATACATATATTACACTCAGCCACTGAACAATCAAAAGTGTTCATCGCACGGATGTTTGTCCAGAGTGGGGATCGAACCCACGACCTTTGACGCAAGAGGCAGGGTCACTACTAATTGCGCCATCCGGTCAGTCAATTTATTCCACAGGGAACGCAAGAACTCATTACATACACTGTTATTTTTTCATAGTTTACATCCGATGTACAGTCAACTCCAAAAATATGTATACACTTTAGGACCTTGTCACAATAGTTACCTATAAGAAAGTAAGTCTACTTTCTTATATTATATATTGTGACAACGTCCTAAAGTGTATGTATACACTTTTTTGGAGTTGACTATACCTATTAAGTAGTCATAATAGGTATGGTGAATAAAGTCCATTTAGCATGTTAGATCAACAAAATAAGTGGAGGAAAAAATCTGCTGTTCCGTACTTTATTGCTGGTGGATATTCTATTATGTATATGTATACGTTGTATTATATGTATATATTTGTAATCCCACTGTTGATTCTGATATCCGTAACACAGGTGCTTGAGCTAACTATCTCGGAGTTAGATCAATGTATGTGATGTAGTGAAATATTTATTTATGTATGAGACTAATCTGTCCAATAAAAGTTAATTGCTTTGTAACAAATAATAGAGAACAAAAATAAATACATAAGTTGCAATTTATTTAAATGTAAAAGATGTAAGTTATTAAATGATATACATATTATAAAAGAGAACAACTTTAATGAAGTCCGCTTCCTCTCTGCTAAATTTTGTTGTGCCCTAACAGGGTCCATAATGTAGCACCTTCAGAAATATAGAGACCTAATGAAAAAAACTAAATTTGGGAAGCAGTTAATAAAGATTTGTATGTCACGACATTAAATAGGTTCAAAGACATTTATTCTCATAAGAATTACATAAATTCACTTAAATGAGAAATACATTAAAAAAACAAAGTATAAGTACGTAGTGATAATTTTATCTTCACCGAGCGTGTCAAGCGTTTATTCTTGTGCATTTTGTAATGCACAAGAATAATTATTACACAGGCCAACACGAACTAGCAACGCATGAGGGTAGAAGAGTGTACCATTGTGACAGGATCGGTCACTATGCAAAAAGTGCGCGAGCGCCGAGCGAAAACAAATACACGAAAACAAATAGGAAATTAATGTTGTCTAGAAATTGTAAACGAAGAGGTTATGTTTTGAGAGTTGCATATTTTACTATGCTTATTGATCTACACATTATAAATAAAAGTAGGTCCAATTAATTTTTGGATTAGGTCTCTATAATTCTGAAGGTGCGATAGATAGATAGATAGATATTCTTTATTGCACAAAAATAAAATACAAGCATGATACAACAGCAACAGACAGTACAATAAGGCGGTCTTATCGCTTGTAGAGATTTCTTCCAGACAACCTTTGGTTAGAGGAAAGAAATATCGTATTCGTAATAAGGGAAGGCAGATGTGTTCTACTAAATTATACATATAAGCACCACCTTACTGTATGTAACCTTATGGAAATCAATAAACACTTGAGTATTGAGAATATGGTATTTGACTTTTTTTTTTTCATTTGTGTAATCAAAAGACCTCTCAATGATAGAAACATCGTTGAAAGAATTACTTGATTCTCATTTAAACTACCTGAGATATCACAACTTTAAAATCACATTATTTTGGGCAAACCCAAAACGCTCCATACAAATGGCTACTGAGATGTGACGTCACACGCAAGTATTTTGTATGCATTTCATTTGAATTTTGTATGGTAGCTATATCAAATGTTTCGTTTATGTCAATGGTTCCATTATAATAGTTGGTGTAAATTATATGGGTTATTCAATGGTATAATATTTTTTTTAAAATTTCATACTTTTAAAATGGACTTGCCCATGTATCTTTGAATGACCATAAAACCGGCTAGACGTTATATTTTTGATTGAGAATTTTTTTGGCACATATTTACCTATATTTTGATAAAATATTTATATTTTTTAAAATCTCGAGCTTAGTCAAATACCCTATTGTTACGAAATTACGATAGTAACGACAGTTGTTCTATATAGAATAGAATAGAAAGACATTATACGTTATTTGTTACGATCAAATAAAATATTCTGATAAATTAATCTGTACCATACATAAATGCAGAGAAGATATTCTGTTTTATATGAAACAAATTATAATGTGAATGAGTGAATACTGCAGATAAATGCAGTATTCATTCATCAATCAAATATTTTTAATTTTTATTTCTGCTTTCAGGAGTTAGGTAACCCAACCAAATTCAGAGTGGAAAATTCGTACGGAGACAAGGAATACAACAAAGGTTACCTCCTGCTCACTGAACCCTGGTTTAGAGAATTTGTTTTTGAGGTATGTCACATACAAATTTATAATCTATACTATTAATAAAGAGGTAAATCCAACTGTCAGCGGCAACGCTTACAGGTAATCTGAAATTATGAAACGCTTGCGTGATATATCTACACCCAGCGCCATCTATTGGTATAAACTGGAACTAATGTCCCGCAACGAAGTGAAGGCGCGCCGCTAGTTAGTCAATAAAGTCGTAAAAGTAGATGATGGCGCAGTTCAAACATTCGTTATCGCAGTTTTTTTTATGTGATTGGTGGCAGACGAGCAGACTGATTACCTGATGGTAAGCGATTATCGCAGCACCAGTGCAGTCACAAGTGCGCGCTGCCATATTTTTGGTAGTGACTGTATGCGTGACTGTACCGAACCGGAGTGATACCACGGCCTTACAGAAAATCGGCGTGAAGCAGCACTGTGCTGTTTCGCTGCATGAGTGAGGGTACAGGAGGCCCAATCCTGAGAAAAGGGGAGTTTAAAGGTTGGTAGCGCACTTATGACTCCACGGGTGTCCATGGGCGGCGGTAATCGCTTACCATCAGATGTTCCGTCTGCTCATCTGCCGCCTATCACATAAAAAAAATTTTTTACACATTTTATAATGAACGTTTGCCATGATACTCTCTTTTAAAATCCTTTTTCATCTTCCAACAGATCGTGGTAGACAAGAAATATGTAGCCCCTGAAGTTCTAGAGGTGTTCAAACAGGAAGCCAAAATCCTGCCGGCCTGGGACCCCATGGGAACCCTGGCCTGCCCCCTGTGCTCAAAAGAATAACACATAAGGAACTCTATAGAAGTTTAACTTAGTATCGTCGATTTTGTGTGGTCGGAGATATTGAATGTTCATGAGCCCGGGATCCGGATGAACTTTTCATCATCATTTCAGCCAATATACGTCCACATAGGCCTCCCCCAATGAACTCCTCCCAGATCGGTCCTGTGCCGCCCGCATCCAAGAGATTCCCACAAATTTCACCAGATTGTCGGTCCACTATGTCGATTGCCTTGTTAATATTCAAAT
>JADPWL010001860.1:0-16686 GCA_019059595.1 Marasmia exigua | reverse complement strand
AGAAGATCCAATGTTCTATGACATTCTTTTGCCATATTTTTAACAATGAGTTGACTACACACATTTTTCCAGACCTCTTCCAGTGTCCAAAAGACTCATTCAAAAAGGGCTCTTCTTCATCATTCATTTCATGGAGATATAAATCTGGGTGATTGCATATTTTACGCAGAGTAAGAAATGGCAACCAAAACCCTAGCCCGTATGGGATCTCCATACCTACTCTCTTTATCCAGAATGCTTCTGACCGTGCTTCCCATAAGGTAGCCCATGTATAAATCTCTTTGTTCTTGAGACAGGGCACAAAATAACACCTGTTCATTTTTCTCTGTAATTTTATATGCTCCTGGACCTCAGCTTTTGTCCTTCTCAGCATGTATGGAGTAATTAAATTCTTCAGGGCTTTTGGTATCTCTAAAAGCTGTTGCTTCTTGCAGTCAGTTAGCATTGGGGACCCACCTGTAGTAATAGGATGGGCAAAGTGCTCCATAAATGCATTGTGAGTTCCCCAAAGACCAGGCCTCATGAAATGAACAGTGACCATAGTTCTGCAAAATGTTTTGCATTGGAGAACCGGTAAGGAGAAGTCTGTGCGCAGTTTAAAAAACTGTTTTATGGTTTGCAACTTGAGTATCTGGGTTTCTAATCTGATGCCCTTCATCTAAAATGAGGTAATGCCATTTGTGTGTTAACAAACTTTTGAGTACTTAACAACTCCAGCATATGAAATCAAGTAATATTCCATGTGAGGATGAATTTCCCTAAAATTAAGTTATTAGGGTACCAACATGAGAGCCGGAGTTGTGTAAACCACTGCAACCCTGAGATAAGGACACCAGTAATGAATAGTGTGGAAAACCCACTGGTATATGACTGCTTGCAGGGCCACTATGAAGATGGCAAGTCCACCCCATGTCCCAGAATCAGTATTGGCCAGACCAGCCAAGAATGCTATTATCTGGACAGTTTTACCCAAGCCCATCTCATCTCCAAGCAAGCCACCAGATTGCAACTGATGCAGCTCCCAAAGCCACTTTACACCAGTCTTTTGGTACTTATACAGCTGCCTCCAAATATACATGGGTATGAGTAAACCATCTTTAAGTTCATAATTCTCTTCAACATCAGTATTTCCATCCAATACATACTGAATATCAGCGGAATTTGTACTATTTTGAAGTTCTTTGCCTTCACGGGCCGCAACTAAATTACTTCTCCAGTCTTTTAATCGTTGGTCGTAAAAATTATGATCGCCATCATCTATGATTTTCTTTAAAGTTTTCTTTGAGCGTGCAGTGGACGTGGAGGGTAAAGATGGATCCGCTGGGCGTCTGATCGGTTCGGTTATCATCCTCATCACATGAAGGAAGGTACTCACTCTCTCCATCAGAGTCTCCTGTAACAGTAGGCTCCTCTGCACTAACTTCTAAATCATTTTCTATATGCACATTTTCCGATTTTTTTTAGTAAGCTGCTTCTCTTCCTTCTTAGAGATTTTTCAGCAGCAGCTCTGCTGGTTTCGGACACAGCATTTGTTTTGTTACTTTTTCTGTGAGCAGTTTTTTGCTTTGCTGCTAGAGCAAGTTGAGTTTCAAGGTATTTATTATATCCACCATTTTTTCACATTCATCACTTAACTTGGAGATTTCCACAGTAACCGTAATACACTTATAATTTGTATATGATGGGGATTTGTATGTAAATATAACGCGATTGTTCATTCATTCTCCAAAACATCCAACTTACAAAGTACTCTGTGCATCCAACCCAAAGAGTAGTATTATACATAGATAATACATATAAACTGAGATAGATGTGCAACTCGACTATCAAAAAACGAGTAAGTTCAGGGCGTCGTTCGCTAGATAGCGTTAGTTGCCATATGTATACGTATACCTACGTATAAATGTGTAATATACGTAGATACATATACTTACATATAATATGTATATAATGGTACATAGAGGTTTATTATGGATTTTTCCCAACTTGAGAAACGAGAATATTGCTGAAAAAAGCTTAACAACAAGAATTACTTAATATTTCTCAAGTTGAGAATACTGCAATAGTGAGAAAAACAAGTATTTATACACACTAACACATTTATTTTTTCTACTACAGAAAATTGTTCATAAGGTATGTATTTAGATTTTTATAACTTTTCGCATTGCTAGGTATTCATTTTGTTAATCCCAATGTACCTACGTTAAACACATTCCGTCAACATACGTATACAACTTGTGATAATTCTTAAATCAATCTTATGCATGCAAGGTCAAAAATACACAAAGCCAAACTAATAAATAACCCAAATAATTTATTTTTGTGCGTACTAATAAATTTAAGCCTAAAATCACTTTGATCACCACACACTATAAAGATAAAATCAACCAAATCACTTATGGGTCTGACATTTTATTTCCTTATGATTTTCATGCAAAATACTTTAAAAAAGAGCTACTTCTTTCTGTGTTTCCTATAATAATCAAAAGCTTGTTGTTTCATTGAATCACTTTGATCAAATTTATGTATTTTACCACCCATAATTCTATTTACGCCTGCACACCAACTATTTACAACAATATTAATTGATATATTAATTATAAATTCAATTAAATCATTTTTGTGAGTCTCACATTTAAATACCAAATCAAAATCACATTTACATTTAATAAAAAATATGATTTTTTCATTCAAAAAATTAATTTCTGGTGATTCTCGTAAACACGTCACAATCATAAAATAAATTTCATTCAATAAATCAATAAAAGCATCACATGCATGAAATAAAGATTTTTTAGTGTAATCGATTTCATAATTAAAAGAATCAACATCTGCTTCTGATCTGCACAAATCATTTTTACAATTATTACATTTTTTATATATTTTTGATTTACATTTTTTTATTATATATCCCGCAACATATTTTTTTGATTCCGCATGCACCCTTTGTATGACGTCACTAGATTTCATTGTTTCCATTGTACTAATCAAAGAATCAATTTCACATGCAAAATCAGTGTTTCTCAATTCATTGTTTTCTGTAACCAATAAACATTGTAATGACTGCATTGCCTGATTATTATCCCGTTCGCAATTAGCATTGATTGAGTGGGGTGATTCAAAATTATTAATCAACAAAGTCTTGAATGCGTTACAAAATTGTAGGCACGTGGGATTAACATTTCGGACACCATTACTTCTGATACACGAAAAAAAGTTCTCAAGCGGGTCCTGATTGAGGTTGCGCATTACTATGTTTTGAATATTATGTTTTTTGTTAATATATTTCCACATTTCAATAAAAGTTTTGATATTGTGAATCCAGTTTTTTATAGATGGAACTTTTTGATATTTTATATGTTCTTCACCTCTCTGGTTCCTTTTTTTTACTTCGAATTCCATTGTTTCCAAAATAGGTAAAACCTCACTCCAAAATTTAAAATGTTTCGAATTGTTTTTAATGCACCCCTTCAGAACTTTTTTCGGGTTATTGTATGAGTGTCCATTGAAAGAATCAAATAATTTATCAAATAATAAAAGCAAATCGGCGGTGTCCGTGCATTCCTCTGGAAGAATCTTGTGTCCTGAAATAAAAGAAATAAGACTTCTGTTTAATAATTTAGGTGCAGGTGTTTAAGCGTATGATAAATGTGAAAATAAATCATGTCCAGCAATACATCAACAAAATGTATGGATAATTTTATAAATAATAATTTGGTATCTAAACTAAAACACTAAACATTGAAAAATTTATGTATGAATAAAAATCTGCTTACAATATAAACATTTAAGAGAAAATTATTTTAGATATTCCTACATCTACCTCAATAAGAGTTATACTCACTTGCTAGAAATCGTAGCGCTGAAGACACTCTCTGGCTGAACACCTAAGCCGCTAACTTGACTTTCATTTTGTTCATTTTTTGGCCATTTATGTGGCCCTCTGTTAATTTATTTACTAAACGGATTTCATCTTCTCCTGGGTCACTGTCTAACAGCATCTGAAGGTGCTCCCATTTTGCAATTTTTTCTACTCCATTTTCATTGTATTTTAAATTTTTTGTCATTAGGTGGTTGCGGACGCCTTTCAATAAGTGCGGTGTATCAAATAACGGAAAAATTTTCGTTCCTTCAATTTCAAACGATTTGGTATCATACCTTTCATTTCTCTTTTCATATTCTGCCTTGGTTTCTTCGCGCAGTGATTTTATAGCAGCGACATTTGCAGCTGCTTGGTCACATATTGTGGCTATAATTTGAATCCCTGCATTTTTTAACTCTAAAATAACGAGTTTTATTAATTCTTTTAATATACTTTTTTTGGTCGCACCCTGGCAGAAAATAAAACATATTGGCTGTTTTGATTTTGTTTTTATACTTTTAATCATAAAAACCAAAGCATGGTCCGCAATCGTTTTGGTTTTTTTGTGTCCATAATCTTCAAATCCGCTTATTTCCGATTTGGCTTTATTGTAATACAGCCCAGGTGACAGCGAAACTTCATCAAAAAGAAGAACGCAAAGTTTT
Source organism: Marasmia exigua (assembly GCA_019059595.1). Lineage (NCBI taxonomy): Eukaryota > Metazoa > Arthropoda > Insecta > Lepidoptera > Crambidae > Marasmia > Marasmia exigua. The sequence continues at coordinate 12,159 of JADPWL010001860.1, read as the reverse complement.
TTTTCCTCAGGTATATTTGCTGCAGTCTTCTTTAAGTTTGCAAATATTTGTTGGTTTATTCCTGTGTTTAAAGTGAACTTAGTCAACAAATTTTGTAAGCATCGCTTGGATGGCAAAACAAACAATTTTCGCAGTAAAGTATATGTCTTCTGACTTTGTTTTAAAATTGTCAGGGCCATAATTTTTTCTTGTAATGTAAACCTTCTACCCCTTGGTCTTTTTTTCCACTTCATTTGCATCTTTAGCATGCATTTCATTGCCTCAGGCATATTTTCAATAGTTTTTATGAAAGTTTGTGACTTGCACAAATGTTTTGACATTCGAATCTTATCATTTAGATTTTTACATTTTTTTGTTAATTTTTCTATTTTCTTCTCTATTTTTTTTACAAAGTTTTCAGCAGCCACTTGATGGCTTTGTGCATTCTGAGAGCCTGAAATTAAAAATAAAAAAGATATCAATTAGTCACACAACAAGTTGTTGTCCCATGGCTCTTGGGAAGCTTGGGGTCAGTTTTCAGCATGATCAGAGATATGGCTAGTCTGACCTTCATAACCTGAACTGAAAATTAATTTAACGTTGAGACTTTCTCATGGCGTCTGTTTTGACATAAATCGAACTATATGTAGTTATAAAGAATTATTCTACTTTTATATAAAACTCCTCTTGAAGTTACCACAGTGTATACTTTACCATTCAAAACATTTTTACCAACTCTACTGCAAAGCAAAACGTTGTAACTTCAAAAGTTCCTATATGTCTGTTGTGTTTATTTTACACATTAGCGATTTTAAAGTCGCAACGATGAATTCAACTACTTATGCGGTTTCACACCGCCGGATGGATCCAAAGTACAACGCATATTTGTTTGACCTCAATTGGTTTAAACGGAATCTTCCATGGTTACTTGGATTTACCGGTGGGAGAGCCACGCTTCGGCATGAATGTGTCGACTCGACCAGGGTGGTACCACAGCCTCACAAAAAACCGACGTGAAGCGACAAGAAGCCTTTGCTGTGTTTCGCTGAGTGAGAGAGGCTACCGGAGGTCCAATACGGGGAAAGGGGAGTTTAAAGGTTTGTAGCGCACTTGTGTTGCAAGTGTCCATTAGCGGTGGGAATCATTTACCATCAGGTGATCCGTCTACTCGCATGCCACCAATGAAATGAAAAATAAAGTAAGAAAATAATACTTTTCATGGTATAATTAAGTATTGAAAATTACTATTTATGATCTAGGACTATTTATGATATTTCTTCGAAATGGATTAAATAATTATTTTTTCTTAACAGATTTTAATGTACACAATTCGAAGATAATTATGTAGGTAGCTAGTTTAAACCTATTTTGAGATACATTTATAAAAACACCTTTAAAGGTTCAAGGTTCGAGGGTTTTTCTAAGTAATTTATTAGGGACAATTAAACATTATATCTTGCCTGTATACCTAAACTTTTTGTAATTTTATTGTGGAACTAAATTTGTTCCTGCAGATTCTATCATATTATTCACAAAAAAGCTGTGGTTCAGAATGCGGGTCAAGCTTCTGTCTAAGACGATTACATATCAGACGCTAATGACACCTGTGAAGCCTGAACTAGGGTTGAATGCCTTATAATGTAAGCTTGCTTACGGTATTGGGGTTCAATATCGCCTGAAGGGGGCTCAAGCTCTCGGCTTGAGAGGCTAAAAGGCAGATTTTAAACGCCTAATACCATGCTACTTACATTTTCAAATATATTAAATGTATGTGCTTATATATACCTGATTGCTTTTTCCGTTTGCGAGTTTGCTTATTTACAGATGTTTTATGTTCATAGTTTGAGTCCGCCTTTGAAGTTGATGGTTGTTCCATAATTTCTGGATCAATATTTTGACAACCAACCAGATGAGGTAACGCTGGAATAAAATGTCATATTAGTTAACATAATGTCTATTGGCCATTGTGTTATTGAGTGGTATAAAAATGTATTTTATACCACTCGATAACAGAATGGCCAGATCAAGCAGCCAATGGTGAGCCTACTTTTGACCTTTAAAACACGAAGAGGGAATTAGATGCAACCAGGAATGACGCACTAAGATGAGAGAATAAATTAAGTAAAAGATAAAGATAAAAGATAAAAAAATATTCAATTTAGATCCACATAGAACACTTATGAATGTCAAAATAGGTACAAAATATTATCATCTACCGCTGGATCGGGTTATCGGCTACTGAGAAGACACCAGCAAGAAACTCAGTAGTTTTTCTTTTCAAATATTGATGATGTTACAGAGTTTCAATAGATAAGAGAAAAAAAAAATTATGAAAGTTAACAGAGTACTATGAACAGCAATAGAAAAGGCTAATCGATTAACATGACCAAGAATTGGTATCGTATAAATAGTCTTGTAAACTATAATAACCTTTCTTCATGAGGCAGGTTTTAATATGAGACTTAAACTTATTCAGTGGAAGCGTAATGAAATTATGGTAGCTTATTAAATATCTGAATACATAAGTCAACAAATGAATTATTAGCTAGCCTATGTTTATTTCTGGTGTTAAGACTATGAAGTGCAATTTATTTTACCTGATGGCTGGTCTTGAACACTTTGGGATTGTGTTGAGGGTTCCACCACCAATCCTGGTCCATCAGTATGCTGTTGTGATAATGCTGGAATTTTAAATAAGAAATTAATCATAGAAATTGTTATCCATCAGTCCCCTAGAGTAGTGTCAGATTATACTACCCCCAAAGACTCGTGGCAAACGGTAGAGTATTTCATTAACTAAAATGAAACTGTTGTGACTGTTGTTTAAAATAGTCAGTAGGTTTAAAAGAAAGTGACTGTTTTACTCGAGCTAAATATTTGTGGCAGTTAGTGTCATATAACATTCATAAATTAAAGAAATGCTCTACCGTCTGCGATGAGTCCTTGCGGCTACTATAATAAATTAAAGATAAAACCTACAATAGCTTGTTATCAAACAACAGTTTAGTTGGTAATTGAACAATAAACTTACCATTCAAGCAAAGTGTGGGAACAGCATTGGCTGTAAGTCTGTTGCTGGGAGAGCAGTAATATTTTTCAAAATGCCTATTGCAAAATCGAATTTGATTATAAATATATATAGCTAGTTTAAACCTATTTTGAGATACATTTATAAAAACACCTTTAAAGGTTCAAGGTTCGAGGGTTTTTCTAAGTAATTTATTAGGGACAATTAAACATTATATCTTGCCTGTATACCTAAACTTTTTGTAATTTTATTGTGGAACTAAATTTGTTCCTGCAGATTCTATCATATTATTCACAAAAAAGCTGTGGTTCAGAATGCGGGTCAAGCTTCTGTCTAAGACGATTACATATCAGACGCTAATGACACCTGTGAAGCCTGAACTAGGGTTGAATGCCTTATAATGTAAGCTTGCTTACGGTATTGGGGTTCAATATCGCCTGAAGGGGGCTCAAGCTCTCGGCTTGAGAGGCTAAAAGGCAGATTTTGAACGCCTAATACCATGCTACTTACATTTTCAAATATATTAAATGTATGTGCTTATATATACCTGATTGCTTTTTCCGTTTGCGAGTTTGCTTATTTACAGATGTTTTATGTTCATAGTTTGAGTCCGCCTTTGAAGTTGATGGTTGTTCCATAATTTCTGGATCAATATTTTGACAACCAACCAGATGAGGTAACGCTGGAATAAAATGTCATATTAGTTAACATAATGTCTATTGGCCATTGTGTTATTGAGTGGTATAAAAATGATTATAAATATATATATCTCCCTTTTTTTGCACCTCATCCCCAAGTGCATTCTTCCATAACTTAAACTTAGCCATGTGTGCTCCTGGCTTTGGAAAGCGATGTAAGGGTCCTGAAAACGATATTATGTACTTGTTAATATGTATCAATATCAATATCAAATAATTCTTTATTTGCATAGGCTTGTACACAGCACTTACAAATCGTCATGCATTTGAATGACTTAAAACTATTTATAAATATTTATGTATAATTTACATGTTAATACATATATTATATGTTGATACATAAAATATACTAAAGAAATAAATAAACAGAATGCGATTCTACCACCGGCTCGGAAAGTTGTTTCTGGGCGAGAAGATCCGGCAAGAAACTCGCCAGTTACTCTTTTTAATCGCCAAACTTTCATACAATGTTGTGTCATCATACCAAGCCATACAGTTTAATTGTTGCACAAAATAAAATAAAGGAAATAATAATAAAATAAATATTATGAGGTAAACCGAAGCAGACTAGTCCCCAAAGGTGGCACCTGTTCACAAGTATGACGGATGTGTCAGCCATCATTTCACTCAACCATATTAGAGGGAATGTAATGACCCGCCACATAGCGCAACCAGCTTAGAGACAATTGAGTGAGCATGACTACTTAGGTTCCCCTCATAGGTCACAAAGAGTAGTAGTTACTTAATCCAATACTAATAAACTGCAGGACGAGGTGTACAATAGTATGTGGTTAGCATCTTGTCAATTATTGAATTATCAATATAAATCAATTATACAGTCAAAATCAAAATCAAAAATGTCTTTAATAAATTTAAGTCCATACAGAACATTTTATGAATGTCAAATATTATGTAATCTACCGCTGATTCGGAATGTCAATTTCTACCAAGAAGAATCAGCAAAAAACTCAGAAGTTACTCTTTTCAAATAATATGGTAATTACATTCTTATACAAATTATGATTACAGTGACAGTATGATATACAACGCATATAATCAATATCGTTTAGATAAATCGTCAAAGAAAAATTATGAAATGAATTATACATGAGAGGACAGGCGAAGAGATCAACATGTCCAGGAATCCTTATCATTCAAATAATCATCTATTTTATAGTAGCCTTTCTGCATTAGGCAGTTTTTTACATGCAACTTAAACTTATGTGTCGGTAAATCAATAATATTTTGAGGTAACTTATTAAACATTCTAATACTCATTCCAAATGAATTTCCAATTTTATGAAGTCTTAGATTTGGGACAACAAGCCTATGTTTATTTCGCGTGTTAAAGCTATGAATATCTGATTTTTGCGAGTAAAGGTGAAAGTTCTTGCATACAAACATAATACAATCAAAAATGTATTGAGATGATACGGTTAAAATATTGATTTCCTTGAATACTTCTTTGAGTGAGTCACGTGATCAAAGACCGTAGATGGCACGGATGGCCCTCTTCTACAAAATGAAGATGGCTTGTAAGTCAGCCCCGGATCCCCACAGTAGTAGACCATATGACATTATGAAAATAGCTAAAATAAACCAGTCTCGCTGTCCCGATATCAGTCAGATTCCTTATCTTTCTAACTGCATATGCAGCTTAACTAAGTCTTCCTGCCTAGACAGCAATATGAGGGCTCCGTTGCAATTTGGTCTCCAGAGTGATACCTAGAAAAACTGTGGAGTTTATGACTTCGATAGGTTCGTTATTCATGACAATATTCATTTTGACCTGCCTTACATTAGGCAATGTGAACTTAACACATTTAGTTTTCTTTGAATTAAGAACCAAGTTATTATAAGTGAACCACTGTAGTACTTGGGAGTGTATTATGTATATTGTGTGTGTATGTATATTAATGTCAGTAAATAAGAAATCTTATTATTATTCCACTTACCATCGTTTTCGCAACCAAAATAACATTTAAATCGTGAATTCGAAGGCATCTTTCGGTATCCAAGAAACGTTTGCCAGGTCACAAAGTAAGATTCATTCACAAGTCCAAGTTAATGCCAAGTCAATCGTAAGAGCAATCCACACAAAATCCAATAAAACACAGCCGAGGTAAATCAAAAAACGGAAAAATCACGCGCATCAAAACTGTTACCAAACTCAAACTCAAAACTTTTCCGTTTGACATTTCTTACAGACTAAACATGGCTATGGAAAACAACACGTACTGAAAAAAAAAAAGTGAATAATCTTTATTTAGGGTGTATTATTATTATATAAGATAAGAGGTAATTACAAAAAATCAAAACCTAATAAAGTAATAATTTAGTAATTTAAATTTATCAAAATCAGTATTAAGTACTAATGCTATTGCCATCTATTGAAATGAAATGAAATTAAATGGTTTTAGTTTAAGGGCCTTGGATACTCGTGTCGCCAGTTTCTTCGTAAAATTTATTTTTTAGAAGTTTGTATAGGAGTTGCATGGGGATGATTACAACCACCACAAACAAACCATAGAGTACACAAACCAAGAAAAACATTTTTTCTTGCTCTGTGTGACCAGCCTACTTCTTCTTCTTCTTATTTTTTAATAGGGTGTTACGGCCCTTGGTTCTTGCCCTTTTGTGCCTCTAAATGTCTTTTTTGTTGTGTCTATGTACGTGATTGCCTTGACTGCTGACAGTCTACATTATGTAGGTCCAAAGAATATTATAATAGTATAGGTCCATCCAGAGACCAAAAAAAAAAAATAGGTCAATATAGCTTATCTGGAGCCCAATTCTCGTGCTCGTGATATTTTGTTAACATGGCGGATATCACCTAAAAACCATAAATGTCACGAGCCCGAGAATTGGGCTCCAGGAGCCCAATTCTCGTGCTTGTGACATTTATTTTCATACGACATATATCACTAAAACATAGTTTTTTTGTATAGTTTTCGGGTGATATCCGCCATGTTCTCAAAATATCACAAGCACGAGAATTGGGCTCCTGTGCTGACAGTTGTCTTGTCTATCACCACAAACCAAGAAGAAATAAATTTCAATATTTACTGCTGAAGTCTACGCTATATACATAGCATTGCAGTATATAAGAGGGATTGAAAACAGCTCGTGAGTTTTTGATAGTAACTGACTCGTTAAGTTCATTGAGATGCCTCGAGAATCTGAAAATAACTTATAAAAATAACATTTATGTAACCAGAATTCGTCAATTTTTGTATTTTAATAATAAGAAGAAGATAGAATTTATTTGGGTTCCATCACATTCTAGAATTACAGGAAATGAAGTGGTTGATAGTCTAATGAAAATCCCAACTCCTCTCTTCATTCATGCTCAAAGTCAATACTCTGTTCCACCAGTACCTATGACTGACTATTTTCCAATGATTAAAAAACGGATGTTCGACCATTGGTCTCGTGACTGGGAATACACAAGACAGTATAAAGGAAAGTGGTACTATAGCGAGACAGCGCCCTCTATCGCGCCCTAAGCGCAATGCATTGCTGCCGGTTAGGTACCGCTAGCACTTATTTTCTGTTATGTTAGTTCCGTAAACGCCCGCAGGCCAATACTGGTTTGATTGGTACGGGAGTTCCTCTCCCCCCACACCTACCTCACTCTCTCGCTAACCAACCGCGTCCATGTTAAGTTGTTGCTCCGATATAAATAATTATTATCTTGTGTTAATTTGAGACAATATACGAAAATATATCTCCATAAAGTGTTTTGGCTGCCTACCAACCAACCCTCACAGTACTAACACTACCCACTCCCAAAGTAGCTACGCTATAAGTGATCGCCCAACGTGTGTTAGTGAGTGGTGTGGACGCGAAGGTCTGCCGCCATTTTGGGTTTGGAAAACCGAATTATTAGGAAAATGCCAAGAACCAGGAGCCGAAGTTCGTTGCCGAGGGAGGCAAACCTCAATGAAACTATAATTCCGGCCGAAATTAACGCCGAGGAGTTGGTCAATGAAGACGCCGCGACTGAAACAGCAACCGAAGGTGCCACGGGAAGCAGCGCGGGCGCGTCCATCTTAATGACTCAGGAACATTTCGCCGCACTGATGGGACAGTTGCAGCAATCACAAGCAGAATTTTGTCAAATTCTATTACAAGAAGTACGATCATCTACACCAGTAATGCATCAGGTACAAACGGAGCCGTCGCTTACTATGAGGAGTACGAGCTGTCCGACAGACAGGGCCGCCGCCCCGGTTGGTGCTAATTTCATTACTTGTAGTGCAAGGTTTAGTGGCTCGCAGAACGAGTCTGTCGAGAATTTTATCGATGCAGTCGAAATTTTTAAAACTGCCGCCAGCGTTTCCGACGAAAACGCACTGAGAGGACTTTCATTATTATTATCACATTCCGCCGCAACTTGGTGGCAAGGTATAAAACAATATACGAAAACATGGAGCGAAGCAATAGATCGCCTGAGGAGCGCATTTGGGGAACGAAGAGCACCGTTTCAAATATATAAAGAATTATATAGTATGCAGCAAGGAAAGTTAAACACAGAGTTATTTGTCGCACAAGTACGCGCTTTATTTGCTAAATTACCAGAAAACGACATCTCACAGAAGGTACAATTGGATATGACGTTTGGGTTGTTAGACGTCCGTATAAGAAAAAGAATAGAAAGGGACACATTGTCTTGTTTTGAAGATCTTATAAGGAAGGCTCGAAGCATAGAAGATGCGATGCAGGAGCGCTTGCAGTCGCCGGGTGCACAGTCGCGTGGGCCATTCTCCGCGCAGTTTCGTGGGTCGTCCGCAGTGCCACCGCCGGGACAGTCTGCCGCGCCACCGCCGATGCGGGTATCGCAGCCGCAAGGTTCGTCGCACTGGGTGCCGCCGTCGGGTGGGCCATTGCCGCCACCGCCGCCACAGTCGCGTACGTCGCAGTCATATGGACCGCCGCCGCCGAGGTCGCGTGCGCCGCCGCTGGGTGGGTCGCCGCATTTGCCGCCACCGCCGCATCATGGATCCCTGAAAACAGACAAAAAGGAAAGTAAAAATTTGTATTGTTATGGCTGTGGTGAAATAGGAATAATAAGAGCAAGATGTCCAAATTGTAGTAGTTATAAGTACAATAAGTTTTATGCGTGTGAGACCACCAATGTTAATATGCAGGGGGAGTCAACTGTATGTAACAATAGGGGTTACACTAATGGTAATAAGAGACCAATATTAAATATCGAAATATTAGGTGGGAAAGGTATTGCATTAGTGGATTCAGCCGCTAAAGGCTGTGTAGCTAGCCAATCAATGTATAATTTTTTAATAAAAGTGGTCAATGTTTTGATAAGCAAATTAGAGATGTGAAGCTTGCAGATGGTTTATCTAGGAAAATGGAGGTTTAGTTACCTCAGTGAATGTGAAAATGTTACATAAAATAATTGAAACTGAATTTATTGTTTTTCCAGATGCTTGTAACAATCAATCTTTATTAGGGATAGATTTTTTGAACAAAGCCAAATTAGTTTTTGATTTTGGTAAATCATTATGGTACTTTTCGGACACGAAGCACCGGAAGTACAGGTTGTTTTATGAGGATTTAGAACAAGGTTATAATGAGGTACAGTCAACACCAAAAAACTGTGATAATGATAGTATGTCACTTAATGATTTAATAAACTCTTTCAGTGATGTGTTCCGAGAGACTGGTGAAGCCACGCAGTATGCAGAGCATTTCATTGATACCGGCGAACACGCGCCAGTTGCTGTTCCGCCGTACCGCATGACACCAGCGCGCGCAGAGGTTATGCAGCGCGAGGTAGAGAAGATGCTTGCTGAGGATATCATTGAGGAGTGTGAGTCAGCATGGTCAGCACCAGCACTATTAGTGCCTAAACGTGATGGAAGTTTTCGTTTTTGCGTCGATTACCGTAAGTTGAACAGTATTACTAAAACAGATACTTATCCAATGCCGAAGATTGATGAGCTGTTACAAAGGACAAAACAGGGTTGTGTTATGAGTACTTTAGACTTAAAATCTGGGTACTGGCAAGTTGCCGTTAACCGTGATAAAGATAAGACTGCCTTCTCGACACCGTCAGGCACTTATCGCTTCAAACGCATGCCATTTGGGTTAAAGAATGGACCAGCTACATTTCAGCGTTTAATTGATCGTCTTTGCTCATGCCCGAAGTTGCAGAATATTACTATTTTAGCTTTTTTGGATGATCTTTGCATAATATCGGCTGATATGGAATGCCACATAAAGGATTTGCACGCTGTATTTGAAAGACTGCACGAATTTAAATTAAGGGTGAATCGGGATAAGTGTGTTTTTGCACGAGACACTGTCAAATATTTAGGTCACGTGATATCTAAAGATGGTATATCACCTGATGAAGAAAAAGTGAAAGCTGTATTAGATATGAAGAAGCCGTCATCACTTAAACATCTAAGAACCTTCTTACAGACTGCTTCTTGGTTTAGGAAGTTTATACCTGGATTTTCTAAAATTTCAGAACCACTGTCAAAGTTGACTAGGAAACATGAGCCATGGAGATGGGAGACAGAGCAAGATCAAGCCTTCGAGGAGCTAAAAAGGTTGCTGACGTCACCACCCATCCTCATCCAACCTGACTACACCAAACCGTTTGTGCTCAGAACTGATGCCAGTAACTACGCTCTGGGTGCAGTACTTCTACAAGGAGAAGGTAATGATGAAAGGCCTATTGAATATGCGAGCCGATTGCTCAATCAAGCAGAAAGAAATTATTCAACAACAGAGAGGGAAGCCTTAGCCATAGTCTGGGCTGTGGAACGTTTTCGTTCTTATATTGATGGTCATAGGGTTGTCGTAGGTACCGACCACCAGCCGTTGAAGTGGCTAATGACTGTAAAATCACCATCAGGCAGATTGGTAAGATGGGCACTGAATTACAAGCATTGATTTGCATTATGAGTATACACCAGGGAAGGTAAATATAATAGCAGATACCCTGAGCCGTCCCAACTGCGATGAGAACTCCGCAGAAGCATGTGGGATATGTTCAGTAACGATTGACTTACCTGCGAAGAGTCCCCTCCGAGTTAAGATCAGGTCAGCTTGCAGACCCTGAACTTGCTAAGATAATTAGGAATCTGGAAAGTGAAGAGGAAATTGATGTTCATCGTTGGACGGGAAGAGGTTATATTATGGAGCAAGGAGTGCTCTATCGCTATAATCCGGATGCGGATACAGAAGAACCGCAATTAGTTATACCTGTGGATCAAAGAGAAGAAGTATTAAAAGAATGTCATGACTCTCCTCTGGCAGGTCACCAAGGGATCGAGAGGACATATCAAAGAGTTGCTCAAAAGTTTTATTTTCCAGGGATGCGTCGTGCCATTGTCGAGTATGTCAGAACGTGTACATCGTGTCAGCGATACAAGGCTGCCAACGACAAGCCACCAGGGTTGTTGCAGGACGCCGATCCTGAATCAGAGAAATGAGGTTATTGCTATAGATTTATTCGGACCCTTACCTCCAGGTGATAAGGATGAAAAATGGATTTTATTGGTCGAGGACACCGCAACTAGATGGGTCGAGTTATATCCGCTTCGAGAAGCGACAGCTGAGGCGTGCGCGCGTACACTCATAGAGGAATATTTTCTACGTTTTGGTCTACCGCGTCGCATTATTTCAGATAATGGTGTACAATTTATTTCAGCTGTAATGCAACAGTGTATGTTCGTGTTAGATGTGAAGCAGGAATTGTTACCGCTGTATCATCCTGAGGGGAACCCTGCGGAAAGAAAGAATAGAGATTTAAAGTACAGTTATCACAATTAGTAGGTAATAAACATAATTCTTGGCCTATATACTTACCGTCTATACGTTTTTCGTTAAATTCTGCACGCTGTCAAACTACAGGAGTTTCGCCAGCGTACTTGATGTTTGCCAGAGAGCTGAGATCGCCTTTAGAAGTAAGAAATGATCCTCGTTGGTTTTGGAGAAAGAAAATTTCGTTCCACAGATAACACCATACCTAAAACGTTTTCTCAATACGCTAGCTGCAGTTCGCGAGAAGGTCGAAAGTCAGCAGGATAAAAGAAAGGACTATGGTGATCAGTCACGTCGCGTAGGACAAAGTTTTGTTGCAGGTGACTTGGTATATTGAATTCGCATGTACTTAGCAACAAAGGAAAGGACCTGACATCGAAGTTCGTACCAAAAAGAGATGGACCATACGTGGTTACTAAAAAGGTAAGCCTACAACTTATATCATAGCACCCGCACAGGACCTCCAGTAGGTACTTAGGGAATGTATCACATTAAACAGTAACACCTTACCTGGGTCGCGATACGACCCTACCTCAACCTGTAGTTCCGGTGCGGAAACGTGGCCGTCCCCGTCGTAACTTAAATGAGAATAAATGTAATAATGTGTCAGAAGGGCGGAATGTATGTACGCGCCTAATCTTTATGTAACCGCATGTAAAT
>JADPWL010001858.1:0-15892 GCA_019059595.1 Marasmia exigua | reverse complement strand
AGATATAATAAAGTCAAGATAAAAAAAAAATATTATTAAAAAAACAAAATACCCGACTGCACACTAAAAAAAGAGTAAAACAAGCCCCACAATAATATTGATCAATCAAATGCTAAAAACTAATTATGTAATACCGTTTAAACAATACCTATATTAAAATACACTACAATATGTGTTCGTAATCGATAGTTAAATAAACCGAAACTTATTTTGAATACAAATTTACTGAATATAATTTATAAATGTTGATGGAAAGCATCGCAGGCGGGGACCACCTTGACCGCCACCAACGAAAATTCTGCTAAATGGTGCACAACCGAAATGACTATAAATAAGCCTCTGTTGGTAAGCCTCTGTTGGTCCCCGCCTGCGATGCTTTCCATCAACATTTATAAATTATATTCAGTAAATTTGTATTCAAAATAAGTTTCGGTTTATTTAACTATCGATTACGAACACATATTGTAGTGTATTAAATATAGGTATTGTTTAAACGGTATTACATAATTAGTTTTTAGCATTTGATTGATCAATATTATTGTGGGGCTTGTTTTACTCTTTTTTTAGTGTGCAGTCGGGTATTTGTTTTTTTAATAATATTTTTTTTATTTATAACTTTTTAGCTGTTTTTATTTAACGAAAATGTTGTAGATGTAGAAGACTATGTATATGTAAGTACCATTTTAAATTATTTCGACGACATTTGGCTTTAGATTACGAGTGATGTTACTCCGCAACATAAATTTACCGCCAATCTGGACTGTTGGTAGTGAAGAAGAAAAAGAATTAGGTGAGTCATTACTGCTGAAGATCCCGCAAACGTTTAAGTTCAGTTAAAGAACATTCGTCGTGGGGCCGGTCCAACAGCTTTTTTGGGTCAAGTGTTTTTATTGCTAACCCAGCAAGTGTTTTAACACGGCTTAGGGCTACATAAGCCTGGCCCTTTGCAAACACGTTTGATAGGTCCACGACAGCTAGATCCTAGAGACGACCGTCAACGACGTGTGCCCTTATGCGTGTGCCCGCATTCGGGCTGTATACTCGAGCATATCCCCCTCCGCACCGCGCCGCGCGCCGCATGCCAGGCCACGCCCTATCTTTTTGCTTGCTAACGCATGAGTTGCTTTGCGTTGACGCAGAATGGACAACATTTCATATTTTTAACATGTCCATATTGTTTTTTTATATGAAAATAGACATAAAATGAACGGACCCATATTTTTTCTTTTTTCAAAATTTGTCCATTTTCATTGCTAAAATAATTATTGAAATTCTTTTTATTCTAAATAGACGTAAGCGCCAAATGACGTCATCGGACGGCTGAATCAGCGATATTCCTTTGCTTATCATTGTTTTAATAAAAAAAAGGTACTACTGTCAAAGGTAAATAATACTAGTGTCAACATTGTCAACGTCATTCATACATTCAACGTTGACAAGTTGTCTTTTTTTTGACAGTTGCATGTCATGGGCTTGGCATTTCGTAAATTTAAAACTATAATGTGCTAAGCAAAGAAATATTTTACATTCTGCCGTCCGATGACGTCATCTTACGTTTTTTAGTTTTTAATTTTTTTCTCAGTAAATAAGCAATATAAAAAATTAATAAATATATATTCGCGCAGCGGAAAAGTAAATAAAGAAATGGTATTTTTTGTTTCAGAGCTTAGCAATTTTGAAATGTTGTCCATTAACATGTTCCCGTGGGAATTTTGAGAAAAAACGTATCCTATATTAATTACTCCCGTGATTGAAATGAATCTAATGATACCGCATACATATTTTTTTAAAGGGAAATTTAGAAAAAATATTATTATGTCTTTATCCCGTGGGACTTTTAGGATAAAATGTATCCTATGACACTCCCGTAATCAAGACAAATCTAACGATACCTCATACATCAAAATCCATCAAGCCGTTTAGGCTACAGGAGGTCACAAAGGAAAAGACATACATACATACTTACATACACTCGAAAAACATTACCCTCCTTCTTTGGCAGTCGGGTAAAAAGTAGCAATGTTACAATTTCAGAATGTCAGTTAATGTGGTGTAATTTGTTGGTTCAGAATTGTATTGTAGAATAAGATGTCAATGTAAAATTATCTAAGCTCCAAAAGTACTTGTCCAGGCGGGCCCAAGCATGCAGAGGTTACAGGGTAATTATATAAACTTAATTCTTAGGCTAGGTGGGAGTGCCGGTTCGCGAGGCGCCGCTCCTGTCGCTGCAACGGAGGCAAAACTCCTAGAGCAGGTGACGGGGCCAGGAGCGGCAGTGGGCGCGGGCTTGGAAGATTTGCCCACGCCTTTGCCCTTTTTCGACTGAGGGGTGGGAGGGGGCGCAAGAACCTCCGGGCGAGCCGCAGCTTCTCGGCGTCGGTCCGCCGCGAGAGGTGGGCGGATTCGTGGCGCCGGGAGAAGTCTATCCTCCAGCCCTTCGATGCAGGAGCGGACAAAAAACCTTTCCTGCATTCTCTGCTCGCGAAGGGCCTCTCTAAGACGTTCTTCCACTATAGAGGCAACCCGCATCTCAAGTACAGCCTCCTCGTCCTTTGCTGTTGATTTTTGCGCCTTGGTAGCCGCTTTCGGCGGAGGTGGTGCCTTCCAGCCGGAGAGGCGGAGTGCAGCCTCTGGAGTGCCTTTAAGCTGAGGGGCGGGCACTGGGGCCTGGCCACCAATAGGGTTCGCAATACCGAATCATTTCACCAAAACCGGTATTTTCGGTATTGGCCCCAGACCAATACCGATATCCCGGTATTTTCGATATTTCCGGGATTAACCTAAGTTAGCAAATTTAGTATAATAAAGTTAGTTTACGGAGGAATAGTAAGTAGGTTCCTAACCTAAATCGATTCATCTTCTAAATAAAACAAAATTTTCATTGACACAAGGTTTATTATTATTGTTGGCAATCACCCATTTAGTTAGTACTTAGCAATAATTTACTAATGTTCCGTTTACAATAACTTGAGGTAACTAGTTCAAATACTTTAATTAAATGTAGTTGACTAGGAAGTAGGATTCATACTAGAAATCAGTTCTAAAAATAAAATGTTTATCAAACTTAAACATCACACAACAGTCTCAACATAAACAAAACGAACCCAAAAATACACTTGTAATTAACTCTCATAAAACATAAAACTAATAAAATATTCTCAGAAAACATAACAAACTAAACTTAACTCTTAGTATGGTTTACTAATCATGAAATAATATTCTGATTACCAAAATAACAAAAATTCTTAAATTAAATTTAGTCCAATCAAATGAGTTATAAAGAGGTACCTAATCAAAATATTATTAAAATCTCCATTAAATTTTTGGTTGAGCCTTGTAATGAGATCGTAGAAATAGTAAAGTATCTAAACTTTTATCACTCAATCTGATCCGCATCGCAAATGATTACACAAGTAACCCGATGAAGAGAAAGCTCTCTCCGACTCTACACTAGTTGGTGGAATACTTATTAAATTGTTGAAGGCCATACTCAAATATTTTCCTCTAGACCCCCCGTTTTCGTAAAGAGCCATTTCTATTTTTATTAAAGTGTCAAAGTCAGGTGCAGTTTCTATTGATGTGCTGTTCTGATTTAGCATTTGCTTTTTCACTGCCATTTCTAACTGTTTCTTTAGCGGCACTGAAGCTGAAGGAAGATCATCATATGCAGAAACAGCAACATTAGGTGTAGATTCCACATTAAAATTTCTTTGGGTTTAACAACATCCACAATGTGTTTTCTCATCTCTGTGCAATCTGGCCTTAAAAATACATCACAGTATTCATTTGCTGAATCGAAATAAGTTTTGGGTTATGTAGATAATTTAAGGTTGAAGCAACCAGCCACCTTCGTTCCTTAACCCTACGTTTCAGAGAAGTTACAAGTTCGCAAGCAACTAACTCATGTTGCATGGCGTCTAATCTTGTAAACATAAACTTCAGAGCAGTATCGGCAGTAATTAGACTAGCAGTTCTTTTGCACAGTTCTTCGACAGTGACTTTAAGTATTTCAAATACTTTGCTGAGATCAGCCAGACGTTGGTATTCACTTTCTGATAGCTCTTGATTTATTCTTAAATCTATCATTGCCTTCTGGATCGGAACTTTAAGCTTCACAAATCTCTCCAACATATCTGCTAAACTGTTCCAACGCGTCCTGCAATCTAAAATCAAATTAGTTTCACCAATCATTTCCTGTTTGACATATTTTTGCAGTAAATCATTTTTTGTTGGCGACTTTCTAAAAACTTTCACAATTTTACGGACTTTTTCTATTAATTCTTTGAAAATAAATTCGTTGTTAGGATTAGTCCTTACGACTACATGAAAACCATCATTTTCATCTTCATCATCATCGTCTGAAGCAAAGTTGTCATTATTCTTATCGACTTCTGTTTCGATTACCGTGTTTGGCAATTTTCTTTATTTTTATACAAGACATCTAGTATTGCAAGCTGTATACCGTGAGCAAGGCACTGTTGATGGAAAATCGAAGCATCACGGCCAAATGCCACCATTACAGAAGCACCGTCGGTTGTGGTACAAATTACGTCGTCCTTCAGAGATAATTCGAACGCTAACAATCTTTTCTCCAGCAGCTGCAAGCAAATTCTGGCTGGCATACTCCCAATTATTCTTACAAGGCCGAGATTAACAAAATCGTTTTTTCATCATAGGACTATGCACATTGACATTCATAAAACGTCTATTACTTGTACTAGTCCATTCATCTAGAGTCACAGAGACCTTTACTCCATCATTTTTTAGGTTATGAAGTTTGTTTATTATAGACAATTTTACAGTTTCACTGTGCTTCATCACCATATTTTTAATCGAATTTGAAGATGTAGACAGTTTGTAGCCAGATTGCGCCATGACTCGTCTTTGGTCAGTTGAAGTAATAAAAAAACTAAAAGGTAAGCCATCTACAGAAGTCATACGAGAAAGCGTTTCTGGTAAGCTATTGGAACTTTTAAAATAATCAGTTAATTTGTTCCTTTTTTTTGGTATTTCATCTTCCGCAGCAGTGGCAAATAATGATGTATTTGCCGTAGAAGTCGTTGCCAGCTGACGTTGAGTGTTAGCATCAATATTATGTTTTAAAACTATAGAATGTGCTGTTTTTAAATGAGTATGAAGCCCTGAAGTTGAGCCGCCCGATGTCTTGATTATTTTATTACAGCTTATACATTTAGCAGTAAGATTATCTGAAGCTTTAAGAAAACGACTCCATACTGATGTTTCTGTTTGTGACAATTTTTTGTGCTTTTCATATAGAACTTTGTCTTGATCTGCCAATTCTGCCATTGCTTTCGACTAGTAATAACAACAACCTGTAAAGAAAATATCAAATTGCACTTACAAGAAATAAATATCTGAACTTGAACCCTGCATAAATATTATTATAGGATACTCTTTATCCAGATATACCTACTTAGGTCACTTTTTATTGCGATGTATGATACACTTTATTGTGCGATGTGGAATACTTTTTAACCTCATAAAGGTAGGACACTTTTTTACTAATTACTATATAGGAACTTTTTATCTTCGATAGGTACTTTTCTTTCGGTAAGTAGGTATGTTTAATCCACGCGGACAAAGTCGCGGATACAGCTAGTTTGAAAGTTCATTTATACCTACTATGACAGTTTAGCAAAACTAAGTATTATGGCCAATCAAAGAGCAAAGCTATAAAAATAAGTTGAAAACAATTGCGGTAGAAACCATTAATTAAACGTTCTATCTTAGCCATTTGCAGTACAAAGTACAATACAATACAATACAATACAAATGTAGAAAAATATTTGCACATCTCTCACTCTCCACATCACCACATGCAGCTCTTTTCAAAAATAATTAAAAACTCCATCCCATATTTTTACGACATGCATGCCATATAATAATTTAAAATCATTTACTTACCAATTTGTCTATTTTATTTCTAAATTCCGAGTGTGGACAACAAAAGCAATTAAAAAATCACAACCAACACCACCAAACCAAAACACGCAATGACGAAATGTACCTAGGTTAGGTAAACTAAACAGTTGAAATAGGAAATTTGACACTTATCGGTCGCAACTAACTTCAACTCACTTACTTGCACCGTTCGAGCCACGCTATTGGCTCGTTCGCTAATCGCTGCGCGGGACAGAGAGCGGGAAGTTCGGCTACTCGGCTGTCGCCGGATTCATCAGTCTTGTAGTAGGTAAGGCGAGGTGAACGAACTCGCGCGCGCGTAATTTGAATTAAATGGCACGTAACTTTGTCTTATGTGTATTTGTTTTTTATTTATTTTACTAAAACCGAAAATACCGAATATCCCGGTTTTTGTGAAATGACTACCGGTATTAATTAGACCTAAATTTGGCCCGGTATTCCGGTATTTTCGAAATTCGGTATCCCGGTTTGCGACCCCTAGCCACCAACTCTTCAGACAGTCGCCGTACAGTAGCCTGCAGGGCGACAGTTTCCTCCGAGACTGACCGCTTCGCCATTTCTGCTGTTACCGCCAACAGCGAGCATGTGCGGTCGTTGAGGGTTTTTTGGAGGGCGAACTTCAAATTTTGTGATTTTTTGGACACCCCCAAGATTTGAGAAGCGTCCTCTTCAGCGTACTGCTCCAAGTCAGCTATCGACATCGTCGAGTAGTCAATAACAGGAGCCGCCCCGTAGCCGTGTTTGGCACGGTGTTCGCGAGTTCTTCGCTCCTGTTTCTGTAAGTCCAACTCATTCTGGGCTTTTACCTGGGCTTTCAGTGCCTCAGCGGCCGCCCTCCTACTTTCGGCCAGGCCGATATACATGCCAGAAGTGGTGGGCCGCGCCGGTCCCGCACGTTTTGCCACTTTTTCCGAGCCGAGATAGAGCTGCGATCGGAGCCAGTCTTCCGACTTTGACCCCTCCGTGGCTGTGCGTTTGCGCGAGGGGCGAGTTTTGAGGAACTTCTCGCGCATCACAGACGAGTCGCTCCAGTCCGTTTCCGATCCTTTCAGTGTTTCGGTTTCAGAGTCCGAAACGTCTAGGTCTCCTGGGCGGAAGAATTGGCTTCCGCTCGGGGTTGTCACTCCGGTAGTGCTGGCAGCTTCTGTCACTGCCAGCTTGAGTTTTTGCCCTTTTGAGGGCATCGCCTTTTGCAGAACGACGCTGCAAGGCGTGCATCCTGCTGTCTTCGGGCCGAGCTTTTTCGGGGTTGCAAAAACAACCTCGTTGTCCGTGTCCATGCCGTTGTCTTTGGTGGGAACGCCGACCGTCAGGGCCGCCGTCTCCATTGCCAGATCGTCAATATTATCCAATTCGAGTGCGAAATCGGTGTCCAAAATAGGGTGAGCCAAGTCGTCGTTAGTTGTAGAAGTCCGGGTTTGGTTTTGGGGTTTTTTATTTGAAGAATCCATAGAAGTCCCACGAGTAGTGAGAAAATAAAAGTCCACCGGTGCAGAGGCTCGATACACCGGTAACCCAAATACACCAGGGGGTTGGGAGTTCCCCCTGGGATGGCCGCTAGCAGGCTGGGTAACACCCCAGCCACCCGAAGGCGACCGACGCACAGTGGAACGATTGTATGGAGAAAGGGGCGAAATTAATAACTCAATAAATATCGAAAAATAGGCTACTTTTTAATTTATATTAGTCACAATAGTTAATTATCTTTATAAAAAAGTAGTTTAGCACATGATTTATTAATAGTTTATTTAATAAAAAAAACAAAAAAGAAAATTATATTACATCATTCCTCATGGGATTCTTCACTATCAGTGTCGCTAAGATTCAACTGGGCAGGAAAATTGAAAGAATAAGAGGGTTCTTCAGTATCTGGGAATAGCAGATATTCACTTATACAGTGTGAGTCTTCATAAAGTGCACATATTGAAAACAGGGAAAATATACTTAATTTTATCGATGAAAAACATAATAAAAAAATTTAAAAAAATATCTTAATTTATTTATACAATTTTAAAGTTTTTTTTTTCTACAGTGACCTTCTTTTTATTAAAGCGATGTAACTTTTGAACTAAACGATTAATCACAATAAAATAACTTACTACTGATTGGAAATAACAGGACTTTCTTTTGAAATGAAAATTATAGGAAAAAAGGGGTTCTTAATTAGTGAATAAGGTATTTATTGTTCGAAAAACTTTTTTTTTCTTACAAATTTTTACGATAATTGCAAAATTTCTCAATAAAAACACCCCCTTTATGTACATTTTTTATTTCTTTTAAGTTAATCTACATCATACAGGCTATTTATGGTGAAAATAGTACAATTGTTACTCAAACACAACATTTTCTATCAACTACGACAAAAAAAACGCCTTCCGGACTCTCGGCAATTAATCTTTTAAGCAGACGTTTATTTGTGTTTGTAAATAATACACAAGAGTTCAATTAAAATCATTTATTTATCTAGCTTATAACTACTGCTTCTAAATACTATTCAGTAACAAAATCTAATGCATAAGGTTTTCAAAATGTCCCCCTCTTTGTTGTAAACACAAAGTTGCGCGCTGCACAATTTGTTGTGTCGCTCTCCTTATCATCTCGGGGTCATTACTAATGGCATTGGCACAGCTTATAACGCGTTCTCGCAAATCAGCCTCACTGTCGATTGGGGTACTGTAAACGCGTTGCTTCATGGTCCCCCATAAGAAGTAGTCTAAGGGAGTCATATCGGGTGAACGCGCAGGCCACGCTACCGGTCCTTGCCGGCCGATCCATCGATTTTCATAATTTTTCGTTTAAAAACGAACGCACATCCCTTGCATGATGAGCAGGACATCCATCCATTTGTAGATACATGCGGTTTCGTGCGCGTAAAGCCAATGGCACATCCTCCAAAAGCTCCGGAAGTTCGTCTCGTAGCAGTCTTAAAAAAACTTTCACCGGTCAATGTTGATGGTAATATCACTGGTCCAATTAACATATCATCAATGAGACCAGCCCAAACATTTAAAGAATACCTGACTTGAAATGTCGATGAGCGTTTTTAGCCTTGGATTTTCACCTTTAGGGCACCATTTGTGCAAATTCCGGCAATTGACGATACCGTCTCTCGTAAACCTTGCCTCGTCCATCCACAGTATTCTTTTAGGGAAGTTGGGGTTATCTCTGATCTTTCTTAGTATCCAAGTAGACATCACGCACCTTGGACGAAAATCAACGTCTCCATGAAGATGTTGCACCCTTTGATAGTGATAAGGATGTAGCCCTTCCTTCTTCAAAATACGCCATGCAGATTTTTTGGGAAATGCCGTGACGCAGTGCAAGTCGTCTAGTTGCTAATGCTTGGGTCAGCAAATAAATCAGCCAACACTGCTTGTTCGACAGAAACATCAATTATTATTTGCGGCGGCTCGCGGCGATCTCTACTCAATCCAAGTCCAGTAATAGACAATCTTCTGTGGATCTCTTGGAAGTTGCGGGCAGATGGCACCGGATGCCGGTTAGGAAACGCAGCAATGTAAGCGTCACGCGCAGCTCGAGCACTTCCTCGTCCCAGGCCATAGTAAAGTGAATGTCAGCAATGTGTGCTGGGGAGAATTCACTTAGACGCGGCATTGCGTAGGAAAAAAACGAACGTTAGCGATATGTGAACGGAAAAAGAAATACTACTAGCAGCGGCGAATAATTCGGAGCGACTGTCTGTCTGGGTCCTCAACAAACAGGTCCTTTGTTTGGCTCTCTTTGCCCCGCGCACCCCACTCCGCGCTCACTAACAATGACTCAAAAAGGGTCTCTACCTGCCAAAAAATGGCACGTGGCCCTGCACACGACGTTATCTTTAAAAATTGATAAAAAATGTTATGATTGAGTTAGAAGCATAGTATTTTTACCTTTCTAAAGCTATTATGATGTAGAATAATTAGAATCAATAAAAAAGTAGGTTAAGGGGTCGTTTGTTGAGATATTTTGAAATTATTGTGTAAATTGATGAAAAAAAAAAGATTTTCTTTAAAAAAAAATCTCTAAACTGTCAATCGAGCGTATTTTGTCCTCAAGTTTGATTTTGTGAGAATGCCCTGTTTATTGCCAATTAGAAATAAGTTTATTTTATTCTGATTGATTCTTTAGTTCAAAAGTAATACCGTTTAAATAAAAAGGAGGTCACTGTAAAAAAAGATAATCTTTAAAACTGTATAAAAAAAATTATCAATTTTTTTAAAAATATTTTAAATATTTTTTTCCGTCGATAAAATTAAGTATAGTATTCGTGTTTTCAATATGTGCACTTTATGAAGACTCACACTGTATCTGTGTCTTTATGCGTAGATTTATTTCTTTTGATTTTCCTAATGTTAGATATAAATGGATCAGATGTAATGAGCATAATATTAATTAAATCTTTATTGCTATTTGATCGTGACGATTTTCTAGTATGGAGAAGCCGATTTTTTCGAAACTCTTTGTGTCTTGCTTCCAAAGCTTCTTCGGACAAGTTGCCTATTGGCAAATCAAAGGATGATATTATATCTGAGCCATGAATCAGTAGTTTATGCATGCTACTTGGCATATAATACCACTCATAGTTTTCTAGATAAAATTGTTTTGTATTATCAATAAGAATTTTGAACTTTTCCATTACTATATTATGTCCACTACTAATAACTCTCAAAATTATATTGAAATTACTTATTAAATCTTCATTAACCCCTGTTATTTCTGAAGAAAATTTGGCATTACTAAAAAAAGTTCGAGTGGTATTGCCGTCGTTTGTAGTACCATAACCAGGTTTGGGAATATCAACATTCAACCCCATTCGGGACTTGAATGCTGCTTGGATAGCTCTCTTTCTTTCGAGAAATTAAGGCTTTTTGTCACTCTTGATTTGCCACGTTTTAAAAGGCAGTCTGTAACTTACATTCAACATATGTACATTGAAAACATCTGATCCACAAATGTAAGGAGGAAAGACCAAACTTGTAATGATCCTTATTTGGTGGCCGCTGACTAACGGAAGGCAAATTCATTTCGGTGGGTTTTGCACCTCATAAATAACAATTTTGAGCTGCATTAGTACGAGATAACACATTAATCGCACTTCCGTCTAACATGGTAAAAAGCATTTCAAACTCAATTTTTATATTTTTTCCATTAGGTAAAGTAGTTGTGAAATCTTCAAGTTCATCAATAATGACATTCATCCTAGTTTCTTCTGCTATAATTACATCTTTATTTTCTTTCAAAAAATCTAATTTTACTGGTCTACAGAATAATGTTGAGCCTGGCTTAGGATTTGTCCAAAGATCATTTTTTGTGACTTTATTAATCAACTTCAAAGGTACCAAAGCAGTAGCGAACAAAAAACTATCAGTATGCCTTGCATCCTCAAATATTTGCTTGTAATTACTATGTCCACTACTCCCATCAAAACCCCATTTGTAAATCAAAGTGAACACTTCGTTCTCGTTAAATTGAACTGGCTTACTCAGTAAGATATTTGTGATACTTTGAGCAGTTTTATTTAAAAGCGACTGTAAGTTAACTTCCATTGTTGTTTCTGTTATTACAATATTTTCAGGAATAAGGCCCTTTTCGTATTGCTTTAATTTGTAATAACTAGGAAAACAGTCTGAGTGAAGTGAGTTCACCACAGATCTTAATATACCATACTTCCTCTTTGATAAATCTAGGTCTAAATATAATGCCAGGGCTTGCTGAACAGTTAAAGATTTTTCCTGTTTTGGTGGAGATCCTGACAGGCGCATAGATAAATCAGATGCGAAACGTAGTTATTCTGTACTTTTGCTTTTTACTAATTCTTCAACACGAAGCTTTTTTGTTTTTCTACTACACTCTTCAAATCGTTTCTGCGGTCTACCTCAGCTAGTACTTGGGACACATGATATGGCTGTTGAAGATAGATAAGATTGCACATCTTCAGGAAGACTCAAGGTCTGTTTTAACCACGTACCATTTTTCTTTTTAAATGCTTCACGTTTACAAGAACTTGCTTTCCATTTCGAACCAATTCTTAAACAATAAAATTCAGAAAGTTTTAATATTTTTTGGCGAATATTGTCTGGGCATTCGTTTATATGCAATATCTCTTGTATTTTATTCGCCACTAAACGTTTTTTTTCTTGTTTAGGACTCAGACGCCAAGTTTCGTAAAGGTCTTCATTTTTAATGAGTTGACTTGATCCTAAAAAAATGCATATTATCATCAAGTCTGTCACTTTCCGCGAAGAAAAATAATGTCAAAATATAGTAGACACACCGCAGAATACGAAATAATACCATTCACAGAAAGGGTTTTTGATATATTTTTTAAAACTCCCGCCAAAGTTGAAAATGTCTTTAAATTTAGTGTCTTAGTTAACATCGTCTTTTACTAACACCTAAATAAAATATTAAATTATTGCATAGTACTTACGGTCAGACATATCCTCCATAACATTATTCAAAACTTATAAGAACACAACTTATAATATTAACACCGTAATTATTCGTCGTTCAATGCACTTATTTACGTAGCAAATAAAGATATATTCACACGACAGACTTTACTGAGTGATAACTCATTAACCAGTAAGAAGAAATCCATTATTTTATGTTTATTATAGAGGGTGTTTATCTATCTTAACTTACCTTTATTTCAAATCTACCTCCCTTTCTTCCGATTTTTTTATTTTTGGGCATGGGACGAGCCACTGTGCGACGCCGCGCGAGGCCCCGAACGGGGTGCCCCAACGTCGGTCCTTTATTTATTTTAATGTGGTTGTCTCCACCGGGCCGGCCAATGAAGGCAAGCCCGCTCCCACGCTCGGAGGGGTCCTCTCGGACCCCCCAGCGCTAGCTTTTTAACCCTTCCCGACAGGCACGCCGACCCGCCGGTTCGGGGTGATTTTTTATAGAGGTTTTCTTCCTCGCAGTCCACTCTCATTGAGCAGACCCCCGGCCTCCTCTCAATGAGGAGGTTATGTGGTGTACAAGGTGATTTTTATAGAGGTTTTCTTCCTCGCAGTCCACTCTCAGTGAGTGGATCCCCGGCCTCCTCTCAGTGAGGAGGTTACGATGTGCCGCTTTTGGTCCGCGCCGGCCGAAGCCGGTACCCCCCATATCTGGGGGGCGTTCCCCTATCCGCCACCGGGGGACGCGTCCGATAGCTGAGCGGAATCGGCCGACTCGAAGTGCAATGAGCCGACCAACAGCCACGGACGATCATACCTACCTACGGCATACCGAGAAGTAGCATTCTACGCACTACACAACCTTAACCATCCCGGAGTAAGAACATCAAGAAAAAACATGACAAAAAAATATTTTTGGCCCAAAATGAATATGGATGTAACTGCGTGGACAAGAAACTGTATCAGCTGTCAAAGAAGCAAAGTTCAACGACATACCAAAACCCCATTCGGTCAATTTGAAAACAGCAAGAGATTGGAACACATACAATGACATCGTAGGACCGCTCCCACCATCAAAGGGTTATAGATACCTACTAACAATAATCGACAGATCTACAAAATGGCCGGAAGCAGTACCACTCACAGACATAACAGCTGAGAACGTAACAGAAGCGTTGTACGGAACATGGATCACACGTTTCGGCTGCCCGCTCCGGATAACTAAGGATCAAGGACGTCAGTACGAATCTACATTATTTCAAGCACTCATGAAGAAGCTGGGAGTACACCGAATAAGAACCACCGCTTATCATCCCCAAGCAAATGGTCAGATAGAACGCATACATCGCACTATCAAGACCGCCCTGATAGCAAGAGGAAGCAGTACCGACTGGGCGAGCGAGATAGCAACAGTATTGCTAGGTATTCGAGCAGCAATACACAACGAAACAAAATACACACCGGCGCAAATGACATATGGCACCACTATACGACTACCCGGTGACTTCTTTGTACCATCAACGTCGAATGAGGACCTGGTAGACTTCACACGCAGACTCATCAACACCATGGCTACGCTGTCACCAACAGACAGTAAAAGGAGACAACAGAGAACGCCGTTTGTACATAAGGCACTGGCATCGTGTTCACATGTATTCTTACGGCGAGACGATACACGGAAACCATTAACGCCGCCATATGATGGGCCTTATGAAGTACTCGAACGACACGAGAAGTACTATAGAATTAAACTCGAAAACAGAGAAACAGTCGTATCACTAGACCGCCTAAAACCTGCCTTTGGATGCACGGATGAAGACGATGATCTCACTCCAGAAATAAGAAAATATCCTGCAAGTCGCACGACCAACACAACACCTTACGTCACAAGATCAGGAAGAATTATCAACAAATGCGTACGTTTTACTTGAAGGGGGTAATGTGGTAGCACAATATAATTAAGTTGTAAACGTATTGTAATTGTAAATGTATATAATAAATGATATAAATAAAGTTGTTTCACTCGTGCCATATAAAGTAAGTAGGTATAATTAATATATAATAAAATAATAAACAGCGAACTGTTAGACGGGGCACCGAGATTAGGATTTTAAAAAAGAATTTATTTTAGAATTGGCGTATGCCATGGACAAGAGTTCCGTCTCGACTAGCTTGCCCGTGAAGCGGGCTAGCTACATGAACAATAATGCTGACGCAGCAGCATGTTGCATAGTAAGTGACTTAACTAACATAGACAAGGTATAACATCCCCCCACTTAAGAAGAAACTTACACCTTTGGGTGAAGTTTGTTAATGTTATATAATCTTTAAAGCTGGCGCAGGAGCAGAAGCTAGTTCTACTTCGTCTTCTCCAGAAGGAGACTCAACTTTATTAATAACAATTTTCCTGCATGAAACACCCTTTTTGTAAATTTTAAAAATTATGTAAGTAACAATTAATGAAAGTGTTAAACAAGTACAACTGGAATAAAGGGTACTATATACGAGTATGTGGGGTTTTTCAATTATATTATTTAATCTATTCATTACATTATTATTAAAAGCTAATGTATCTAAATTTATGTTTTTTAAATTCAATACAGGCATATTGGTTTCAAGTTATCGTATTTGAATTTGTTGCAGCATTGGTCATTAATGAGGGAGAAATCAGACTTATTAATTGTTTGTTTCTCTTTAACAATATATTCATTTGAAGCCAATCGTGTTTCCCCGCTAAAGGCAATACAATTTTAGGGTAAGTATAATATACCACTACCGCTTATATTGATATAAATTTCAGTATTATTACATTCTAAGGTTACTTTAGATTTAAGTGACACAACATATAACCATTTCCTATTATTTACAGGTTGCCAAATTTCAAGATGCCCATGGATAAGTTTTGCATCACACATATTTGGGATAGAGGTTAGTACTTTAGTTATAAGTTCTGTTTCACAGGTTGGAGTTGCTGCGGTTGAGAACGTTGCCGTCTTTTCACAAAGGTAAGTGCTGCTGATACTTTTACAATTTCTTATATCATCTATCTTACAATATGTAGATTTATCCCTTTGTTCTCACTAGTTCGATTCAGTAGTTCGATCGTCGAACTAGTGAGAATTTTTTTTCTCATTTGTTCGACCGTCGAACTAGTGAGAATGTTTGTTCTCACTAGTTCGATCCGTTAACTTATTATTATTATTAATCGAGAAGCAAGAACATTAAGTACCGATATAATAGATATTGGTCACAAATACATACATTGTATAGGTAATTATAAAATGAAAATCTTTTAGGTATATTTTGTAGGTATAATTATTATTTAAGTATTATTATAATATAGTAAACGTCAAAATCACAATGTTGCATAATTAGATTATTTATTGTAAACATAATATTTAGGAACAACTATAGGTATTGTCTTTGGCCAAATACGTAGATGAAAAATATTTTTCTGTCTTGCTTATCTCAACAAGCTTAATCAGAAACTAAAAAGAAACTAAAAAAATGCCAAAAATGCTTCAAAATTACAAATGTACAAA